>JACEIK010002370.1:68871-189613 GCA_018107945.1 Datura stramonium
GCTTGTGGTATTGCCACTTCGCGAACTGGTCTGGCTGCCATTGCTTCCGATGACAATTGTGCTTGTCCCGCGGGTGGTTGTTGTTGTACCTTTTCTTGAATTCTCTTCAGCTTTTGCTCTAGAGCTACTCTCCTTTGCAAATGGATTTGACGTTTAGGTTCCAGCAACGGTGCCACAAGCTCTCTATTTGTAGCCACACTCCAACATCTTTGCAACTGTATGATTTCCTCATGATGTCCTCCCACTAGGGAGTCATGGATTGCCTTCAAAATATTCATCATTTCACCTTCATGCACACATTTTCTTATGATGTTGTCTATGCACATGCAATATATATATATACTGCTCCTCCCAGAAATAGGGTTTCACTTCATTGAGAAACTTCTTTATTTGATATTGATAGTTTACATTCAAAGTATGCCTTAAAATTTTCTGCACCTTTACCTCAATTACACCTTTCAATTGAAAACGCATTTATGCATGTACCCCAAGAAGTGATGCCACTCACATAAAGAGAGAATCCCTTTTATTTTTCATAAATTTCACACATAGGAATTATAAGATAAAGCATGTATGCTCACTCTCACAAAGAAATTTAAGTGCATGCGAATTGGGTCTATCTCGCCATAAATGTAGAGTTGCTACACTCAAAATCACTAACGACTTGTGGGTTATCATGAAGGCTAGGGGTAAGAGTAGGACACTTGTTTTGCTCTAGTGAATAGAACCTTCCTAATGCCATTTTTGAATAATATGTTTTTTAAAATCCCAATCCATTACTGAGCTCATTCCACCTTATCTCTCCTTATTCATCATTATCATTCTTTATCAAATATCTCCTTATATCCCCATTTGAATCCACAATTAGCCTTATATCAGTAAGAGGTAGCACCTTTAAAGAATTTTTTATTATATTTAAGGTTTTTCAACAAACCATTTCCTTTTTTTTATCACAATTTCGTACTACCTCTCATTGGAGCTCACATTTTCTTCCCCTTTTTGCAAACCCCCAAACTTAGGCTTTTACCTCATTTCTTCCTTATCTCTCCCCATACTTTTGGGCTTTGATCCCCATTTTTCATTCTTTAAATTTTAGCACTTAGGAGGATGGGTACCAAGAGAGGGATTAAAAAAGGGTACTAGGCTTGTATTGTGGTTTTCAAAGAAAAGGATCAAAGGCTCAAACATTGGTTAGCAAAGATAGATGTTCAAGGAGTTCATTTTGGGTGAAGTGGATTATAAAAAGAATGACTAAGATCATGTTCCACAGTTCATCCACATCTAGGATTTTTCCTTGAGTCACATTAGGACAAGTTCTAGACAGTTCAACATACACAAGAATTAAGCTAAATATCTCACCACACAAGGCATGAAAATCCAAGGGGTTTGCACACTTATGAAATTACATCAAAGGTATGACTTTAGACAAATTCACGTGTGAATCAAAAAATCAATCAAGGAATGTACAACTCATAACAAGAGAGTGCTCAATTTGAAATTTCAAGTACCCATTTTTCTCAAAATTCTTTTGCAAAGACAATAAAAAATTTCTAGTGCCACCTCTTAAAAGAAGTGCAACAAAAGACTCAAAATTATAATATAGTTAGCATTTTCCCTTAAGAAAGTAGCCTCTCAATTTATCATAGGGAAATGTCACCCGGTTCGACAATAAAGAGAAAAGAAAAAGAGAGCTCCTTGGGAAAGAACCATGATATAAAGAAAATCCTTGGAGTTTATTGCTAATATACTATGAAAAAAGGCAAATTTTTAAATAATGGGTCAGTATGAAACATTTGGAAAATTAATTAACCCAGCAATGGCAATTCACATTGTCAACACAAGATTTCCATCAAAAAAATCTTAATAAGGGAAACAAAAGACAATAAATAGCCAACATGAGAGACCACACTCCACCCCCAACTAACAGGTTACATTGTCCCCAATGTACCAATTAAGCACAAGAAGAAAGAGAATGAGGGCTTGATAATGTGAGTTTACTGCACTTTCGACACTTAAAACTGAGAAAATAGCATGGACTTAGGTATGTTTATATGGATATGAGGTGCTTTTACTTTGTTGTCAGAGAAAATAGGTGTTGGAGAAAAAATGTGCAAAAGATGCATAAAAATGCAGAAAATCAACCAAGTATAAATCTCAATACGAGTCATACCTTGATTGTACGAGTCGTACTGAGACTCATGGATAAACTCAGAAGGATGGAACAAGGTGAAGGCAAAGTATGACTCTCCGTATGAGCTATAACTGGAGTCGTGAAAACCTTCAGAGAAATTTGCACAAGGCAGTCTCTTTTTACGGGTGGAACCCACGTAACGTAACAACTACTTACGACCTGTACCATGAGTCGTGGGAAGCTTTGGTGATTCTTAAAGACTTGGCAGAACTCTAGATGCAACAAACAAGTACGAGCCATAGAAGGAAGGTACGAGGCATACCACAACACTCATAGAAAATATCAGAGGAAGTCAAAGTTCTCAGGGCCAAACCACGGATTGATTGTATGACTTGTAGGACTATGGTATGGGTCATACCAGCTGCCGATACTTAATCAAATCTGAAGAATCCAAGGGATGTATGAGAGGCAGGTAAGACCTGTACAATGCTGTTACGGGTCGTAGGATCAGTCGTAAGTCAAGGCGGAGTCAGATATGGAACATTCCCTGTTAGTTTAGGAAAAGGTTTCCAACGTCTGTACAAATACCTTTTATGTTTTATTTTAGTAGGAGAACATATGGAGAGAAGGTAGTAGACGTGTGAAAAGTTTTATTTGTGAATTTTTATCATGTTTTAAAGAGAGCAATTCATAGGATCAACACTTGATTTTATCAGTTGTTGAGTTTGTTCGTTGATATTCAAAGCAGGTTTTCTTTCAATTATTGTTGTAAGTATTTAATGATGTATTTGTCTATGAATGCTAGTTATAATATTACAATCATAAGAGGTTAAACCTCCACAACTAGGGTTGTGGGAACCATGCTGGATAACAAATTAGAGTTACATAAAAGTGATTCAAAACCAATGCTAAAAGCTTTATTGTATTCTCTTCATCTTTAAACATTTTAATGGTAAGACAACATTATATCGCCCAATTCTTTACTTGCTTTAACCTACGTAAGTAGAGATTAGGAAAAGAGAATTACAACAAAGCCTGATTTTTATGATCATTGAACGCCTTGAGTTACAGTCACAGAAAAGTTAATTGGAACACATTGATAACAGTTAGTTTGAAATCAAGTAATGTGACCTGGACTAGAGGATTTGGTGGTGGTCATCTAGGATGAACTGAAGGTTTGGATGAACCCTATTTATCAGCTCTACAAGTAAACATTGGGATTGATCACGTGTGTATACTGAAGTAGTTATAAATCTATGGGGAACACATATCCTAGTTTATTTGTAAATCTTGATAATAATCCACAATTACGATCTTGTTTTTTTAATTTAATATTTCTTTGAAACCCCCCAATTTGGAGATAACCTACAACCAAATTTAAGTACCAAGATTAGTCTAGATCTTACCTAATTCCCCGTGAGTTGTGACCACAACCTTTTTTTTGGGGTTCTTTATTGATACGTCCGCTTCATATTCTATTAGGAAGTGTGTTTGAGCATTATTAAAAGTGGCGTTGTTGCCGGGAATACGACTAAGATTAGATTAATTGCTTGTATTTATCTTTTGGGTGGTATTTCCATGTTTATGTTTTCTTTGTTTTTCTTCTATTATTCATTCAGGCTAACACCAAGGGAGCTACCTCTTCAAACACCTTGATGGAAGAGCAAAGGCTGCTAGCGCCTGTGGGAAAGATGATGAATATTGACACACTAGTAGCCGTCTTAATGAACTATGAAGGAGATTGAGTACCGAGGTCATGGAGCTGGTAAATGCCCTACAAGGAACTGACTGTCATATAACTGCATCAATGTGAAGTTTGACCCTGACTTAAAGAAACACATGACTCGCCAGCAAAGCAATCGGCAAAGGAGCTGCCAGTTCTTGAACTGAAGGCATTACCTCCCTACCTCAAACACGCATTCTTGGGTGAAGGAAACACATTGCAAGTAATTATTGCATTAGACTTGACAGACTGATAAGTAGAAGCTTGGATCACATTATTAAAAAAGCATAAATAGGCAATTGGTTGGACCATAGCTGACATCATCGGGATCCTCTCCAGCATATGTAATACAAAATATAGCTTAAGCCAAACTGCACACTAAGTATAGAGCATCAGCGATGCCCGAACCTACTAATGCAAGAAGTAGTGAAAAAGGAGATTATCATGGCTAGACATTGGTGTAGCTTACCCTCATTGCGGATAGCAAGTGGGAAAGTCCGGGGCATGTTGTATGCCAAAGAAAGGTGGATCAAATGGTACCCAATAAGAAGAATGATCCGATACTGACAAGGCCAGTCACAGGATGGCGTATGCATGGATTACAGAAAGCTCATCCACTCGGACCCATAAATACCACTTTCCAATGTCATTCATGGATCATATGCTTGACAAAGTTGGTAGGTAGAGGCTAGTACAATTTTCTTGATCGCTACTGGGGTACAACCAGATCACCATTGCCCAAGAAGATCCACACTACCTTCAATTCGCCTCCATATGGAACATTTGCTTTAAGGAGAATGCCTTTTGGTTTGTGCAAAGGTGTGCTGGTCACATTTCAAGGCTATATGATGTCGATATTCTCGATATGGTGGAGGCCACTATCAAGGTAATCATGGATGACTTCTCGCCGCAGGTGATCGATTCGGTCTTGCCTCAAGCACTTGGGAAAAGTGTTGAACAGATGCGAAGAAAATAATCTGATCCTAAATTGGGAAAATTTTCATTTTATGGTCAAGGAAGGAATAAGGCTGGGTCAAAATTTCAGGAAAAGGGACTGAGGTGGACAGGCGAAAGTTGAAGTTATAGCAGATTGCCACCACTCATTTCCATAAAAGAGGTCAGAAGATTTTTAGGGCATGCAGAATTCTATAGGAAGTTCATAAGGACTTTAAAGTTTGCACAATCACAGTAAATTCCTTTGGAGAAGGAGGTGAAGTTCGTGTTTTATGAGGACCGTCCAAAGGCCTTTGAGTGCTTGAAAGAGAAACTCACCATTGCACCTATTATTATAGCTCCAAATTGGTCTCTTCCATTTGAAGTAATGTGTGACGCTAGTGGGGTCGCCTCTTAGTGCGGTATTAGGCCAATGGAGAGCAATGATCTTTCATCCTATCTATTATGCTAATAAAATATTCAACACGACCCAAAAGAACTACATTTTCATGGAACAGAGAGCTAGAAATGGTCTTTGCATTCAAGAAGTTTCAAGCATACTTGGAACCATGATCATATAGATCATGCTGCTTTGAGGTACTCCATAACTGAACAGATTAAACCCAAAGGATCAAAGGGTGTTGTTGTCCAAAATTTGTGTTGATATGAAAGATCAGAAGGAACTAAAATTTGGTAGTTGATCACCTATTTTAGACTAGAGTTTAAGGCTAGAGCAAGAGAGGAGATTGAAATTGATGATACTTTTGTAGACGAAAGGTACTAGCTACATCCGAAGACTTGATTCCCGGTTCGCTAACTTATGAAATTATTTGTCAAAGAATATTATCTCCATCAAGCATGACTCCCCCAAACAAAATAAGAAGTTCTTATTTGATGCCTGGCAATGTTGGATGAACTATATGATCACGGGCAAAAATATCATGTTCTGATATGCTTATAACTTAAATTAGTCGTTGTCTAAGTTATTTTATACATTTTCATGTGATTTTATATAAATGTGAAGATATGTGCTAATCAACATGATTAGCCTTTGTTTGTAGGTTTTGATGACTTTTGAGGAGCTAATCCATGAGTTGGTGAAGTAGAGGCTTGGAGACTAATAAACACGCAAAACTTCGGCAAAGAGGAGGCCCAAACAGCCCACCTGCGCGTCGGCAACGCACACGGCAGGCAGGCTGTCCAAGACAGTCCACCTGCGCGTTGGCAATGTGCCACGGCAGGGTGGCTGCGCGACCAAGAGGCTGCACCGTGCCCAAGCAGCGTGCCACGCTGCCAACGCGCGTGGTGCCGCGAGGCCGATTTTGGGGTGATTTCCAGTGAGCTGCATGCCTCTGTGTCACGGGAGGCAGTGTTCGCGATACACTCCGTGACACGGAGCCGTTCATGACAGGCCAAATTTATCACGTTCTCCATTTACTATAAATAGGACCCTTAGCTCCTAATTCCATGGGGTCACGATTTTATTCTCGAAAACTGCATAGGAGAGAAGGGAGAAGTGGGAGAACTCAGCTAGGGTTTATCAAATTCCCCTTCTCATATACCAATATCGTGTAAGTATGTAGTTTAGAGTAGATTAATAGTAGTTAGGAGTAGTTTTACGAACATGACGGCTAGAACCCTTCCTCTAGGTTGAAGCCATGGACAGATTGTGATTTTAAGGAAATTGTTTTGGAATTAAGTTATTGATTATTTTCATTCTGCATTCTGCTTTGTTGGTTGTTTTTATGATTGATCACCATAAAAGCATATTTGTTAGCTTGGGAAATAGCTTGAGAAGGCAATACCTAGGCTAGACATGAGATATGGGGAGCATGAAGTAATCTCGGAGAGGTTCCTGTTTGGATAGAAATATACCTAACACCTTGCTTGGTTGACACATCGGGGTTATGAAAGACCAACGCGGATGTCACATCACCACTGAAGAAGTAGTTGTAAGGCTAAGTTGAGTTAAATGGTTAGACGCACGAAAGTCCCAATCGTTTCCTGTAAAACCACAACATAATTGATTGCCCGCGACTAGAAAATTAAAACTCCTCGCTTCACAATGATGCAAAGGAGGCTAGATTGCCGGTTTAGAGGCTCAAAAGACCATGAACAACATGCAATTCCAGTTATGTGAAATAACAATTGAGAGTCCCATGCTTATTCCATTGCAAATCATTAATGCATGATTATCTGGTTTTAACTCTATGTTGCTCCTAAGCCTTTTAGAATATTTCGTTGACCCAAACTTAGACTTCTAATTATTCTCAATCGAAAATGTCTATCACCAACACTTTAGATATTTAAGATCACACTAGAAATGGGTAGTTAGAGGAATGGGTCCAGTCCCTGTGGGTTCGACATTCCGGTTCTTTAAAAGGAGCCACTATATTACTTGCACGACCCGTACACTTCTGCGGGCACATCAAGTTTTTGGCGCCGTGCCGGGACTCGGCGGTTTTGATAATTTATCTATTTTTGTGTGATTTAAAAATTTTCCTAAGTGTTGAGAAACTTGGTCTTAGTCTGTCTATTTGCAGGTGACAGGTTGTCCTGCCGAGCTGGCTAGCACAGAGAGCGTGTGGAACTGTTGCTTGAACCGAATGTCAAATCCATTTGCAAAGGAGAGTAGTCTAGAGCAAAGTCAAGAGACTTCAAGAAAGGTACAACAACCACCAAGGGGCAAGCACGCTGTCATCGGAAGCAATG
This sequence comes from Datura stramonium, assembly GCA_018107945.1. Classification (NCBI taxonomy): domain Eukaryota; kingdom Viridiplantae; phylum Streptophyta; class Magnoliopsida; order Solanales; family Solanaceae; genus Datura; species Datura stramonium. The sequence continues at coordinate 76,371 of JACEIK010002370.1, forward strand.
GCAGCAAGACCAGTTCATGAAGTGGCAATCCCACTAGCGACGAATGTGACCTCTAGTATCCAGAATCGGAGACTGGAGGGAACTTTGAGCTTAAACGTAATATGGTGCAGCTGTTACATTCTAGTGGCCGCCCACCGGAATGACACATGAGGACCCGCAGCAAAGACTTACGTATTTTCTTGAGATTAGTGACACGTTTGTCTCCTGGCGTGTCCACAGATGTCCGATTGACCCTCTTCCCATTTTCACTCATCAGGAGGCGAAAAGTGGCTGAAGGCTGAGCCACCAAACTCCATTACTTCATGGAATGACTTGGCTAGGAAGTTCCTTATCGATTCTTTACTCGTGCAAGACCGCAAAGTTGCGAAGTGATACTCAGTTTCAAGCAGAAGCCTGATGAGAACTTATATATGGCTTGGGAAAGATTCAAGTCATTGTTGAGAGACTGTCCCCATCATCAGCAATCAAATGAAGTGTGGGCCGGGGCTCATACCTTTTGTATAAAGTCTAGACTCACACATACAAAAATATTACTAGACTCTCGCAGCTGGTGGGCAAGCCTTGGAGAAGACATATGATGAGTTGTACACTTCGTTGAACAGAATTGCACAAGGAAATCCAGAGTGGCACCGAACCAACAAGAGGGGCGCGTGAAGAAGAGCAAAGGTTGACAAAGAAGGTATGGTTTGAATGCCTTGCTGTTACGCTAGCTTCACTCCAACATCAAATTATGACTCAGCCCAATAAACCGAGATGCACCAACAATTAAATAGGTTAATGCAGTTCAGCAAGCTCCTAGTTGGTGTGAAATTTGTGGTAATAATGGGCATAACGCAGAATCTTGTGGAGCCAATTCGGAATCTGTCAATTTTGTTGGAAATGTGCAATGTGAATCAGAATTTTGGGAACAACTCCACCGTAATTGGCGTGGCCACCCGAATTCTTCTTGGGGTGGAACCAAAGCAGAATTTTATAACCTCAACAACATCAGTATCAGCAGAATAGGCAGAGATTGATGGGCATAGCAGTCGCATTGAGGAAACACTGCAGAAAATTATGAGACCTTAATCGCTAGTAGAAAATCAAAGCAGGATGGCAAAGAGATTTTAATGAATCGCCACAGCCACCCGCAATCTTGAAAACAAGTGGGTCAAATAGCAGCTGCCTAAAACATGAGGCCAAGGGGGATTACCAAGGATGCAGATCCTAACCACCGCATCAATGCCACTGGGCCTTAGAAGGAAGGCGCTAGCTGATGCAAGGCTTCAAAGAGTTGAGAAAAGAGGTGCAGCCGGAGCTGGTAAGACCAGACCATCTACTGATAATGGAGAAAAAATCAGAGTGCTGGACACAAAATGCACAACCTTCATTGCAGCTACACAAAGACCACCACCACCCTTCCCTCAGATTCAAAATGAGCAAGGAGGAGGAATACTAAAAAGTCTCTTTTGAGAGCTTCAAAGAACTTCACATAAATTTGCCTCTTATTGATGTCTTGGTGGAATGCCCAAGTATGCTAAATACTTGAAGGACGGATGGCGAACAATGTTAGATTGAGAATGCGCCCAGATCAGAAAGGCACTCGACCGAGGATGCGCCACAGGTATTGAGCAAAATGCCAAAGAAGCTCAAAGACCTCGGGAGTTTTACCCTCCCATACAAATTGCAAAGCTGAAGTGCTTCTGAGCTTTGTGTGATTTAAGGCAACAGCTAATCTAATGCCCTATCACTATTCAACACCCCCGGCTGGGAAACCGAAACCGACAAGGTTGATGTTGCACCGGGCCGACAAGTCATGAAAGTGACACACTCGACGGAATCATAGAGGACCTTCTCATCAAAGTAGGTAAATTTATTATACCTTACAGATTTTATTGTTTTAAATTTTTAGGTTGATGACTGTGTACTCCTAATCTTGGGACGCATTTTGGCCACCGGGAGGAGCTATGGATCGATTTGAGCAGTGACCCCGAAACGAGGGTCGAGGGAGAAGAAGCAAACCTTCCGTGTCTACCAAGAAATGAACCCATCCGCACACTACAGAAACCTTTGTCAAGTTAGTGTGTTAGCAGAGGACGAGTGTGGGGTGGAGGATTCCATATGTATGGCCAAAGGCACATCAAGTGTTCACCCCGAAACCGATAAAGGGCTTCAAATTGAGAAGAAGTTGGAGAAAGGGAGGAAATTGCAGTGAGGCTGTTTCCTAAACAGCAAAAGAAAGGAGATGGTTCTCAAAAGTGAACCTGTGTATGAGGATGTCTCTAAAAGGGGCAGTCCACGCCGTGCCACGACGTAAAATAAGGCGTTGTTTGGGAGGGCAACCCAAGGGTACCTCACGTACAATTTTTAAAATTTTTATTTTTGTTTGGATTTTGTTATTTTTATTTTTTGTTTGTGTTTTTGGTGGAAAGTTAGGCACAGGTAGAGGGGAAGTCCGAAAATTTCGCAGGAGGAAGCTAGTATATGGAAGAGGAAAAGTGTGGGGTCTCACACCCATGAAAACTCAAGGAGAAACATGCTATTAGCTAGCCTAAAGGCCTCAGGAGTATTTCTCGCCCTTGAAATGTTAATTTGATGCTATGAGGACATAGCATGATTTAAGTGTGGGGTGAGGGAAATTTCAAGGAAATTTAAAAATTTTGTGCTTAACAAATTGTTGGTGAATAATGTTTGTGTGACAAAATTTGAAAATTTTGAAACATCTTTGTGAGTCAAGCATGACTTCATCACCTGTTGGTTTTTCTTTTCGATTCTTTTCCGACGGGGTCTTTGGAACCGAAGAATAAAAAATTTTTTTATTTTTTTTATTTTTTTTATTTTTTTTATTTTTATTTTTCTTTTTCTGTACATAATGTTTTAGACATAGTTAGGGATCAAGCTCGACAGAGTGATTAGATGACGACCGTCTTGATGAGAATTAGTCGATAGATGTCGGGGTTTTTGAAATCGTAGCTAATGGATGCTTGATGTTCTTGTTATGTGCTATATATGTTTGTAAGATGCAAGTATGTTCAGTGTTGAAGCATGCAAGTGTATAACTTTGTTGGAGACACTTAGGCTCTTGAATTTGACTCAATATAATTGAAGCTTAATGTCCGAATTCTTGTGATTAGCCGAGTAAGAGTCTCACAATGTTTTTGAATTGAGCATGTGCCATGAGTGTAAGGCTTTTGAGTATTCTATGCTATTGTGGATTGTCTAGAACTTGCCTGGAAAGAAACGAATGAAGATAGAATTGTAGGAGATGATTTAGGCATTTTTGAATTAACCTAAGTTTTATCCCTCGTTTTTACCTACCTTGAAAATTAATCCTAGTTAGCCCCGTTGAGCCTTGAGCCTCGTTTCTGATAGCTGCAACATAAGTTTAATCATTTTCTTAATTAACCTCGAATTTGACCCAAAGCTCCTAAGCGCTTGAAGAAGAAAATCTGAAAGAGTAAAGGAGTGAGAAGAATGAAAAGAAATGAAAAGTAGCAAGTTGTAGAAGTGAGAGCGACAAAGGTGCACTTGTGTGAGAGTGGCTGATCACTATTAAGGAGTAAGAAAATAATTTAATGAAAAGTTACTTATGGAACTCCTTACTGATGAGTCAAAAGCGCCTAAATAAAGGGGAAACAAAAGAGGAAAAAAAAAACTACCAAGGATAAAAAGGTGAAGTAAGGGAAGGAAAGTCATGAATGAGGGCGTGATGGCTTAAAAGCGCCAGGGAAAGATAGTCACTATTACCGTCATAATAGTACCTACCTATACCTGAGTTACATTACATCCTTCAAAGTCCCAATGATATTACATCCATACATCCTCAAATTAGTGGAGTAAAACGCTAAGGGCAAGCTTATGGGTCATGACATGATGCATGAGAATTCTTTGTGAGAGTGAGTGTTATTCTTTTATATACCCACATGTTGTGATGTAAAAATTATTTTTTATGGTGATTGGGTAACTCTTTCCGTGAGGGCACATGTCTAATGAAGGATAAAATTCATGTGGGATTTCTTAATCAGTTGATTTGCATGAGTTTGCGAAGTGTGAGAGTCGAGCCCTGAGGCTAAGAGGTCTTAAATTAGTTGTATTTCATTTCGCATTAAAATTGTGCATGCCTCTATTTTAAGCTTGTATCTTACGTAATCATTATAGCCGTAGCTTGAATTATTTTGCTAAATTAGTTATGTGGGACACTCCATATGCATGATATGTAAAAGGTTGTTCGAGGACGAACAAGGCTTAAGTGTGGGGTTGTGATCACGGGCAAAAATATCATGCCCGTGATACGCTTTTATAACTTGAATTAGTCGTGTTGTCTAAGTTATTTTATACATTTTCATGTGATTTTATATAAATGTGAAGATATGTAAAGCAACCAACATGATTAGCCTTGTTTCTTAGGTTTTGATGACTTTTGAGGAGCTAATCCATGAGTTGGTGAAGTAGAGGCTTGGAGACGGAATAAACACGCTAACGGCCGGCAAAGAGGAGGCCCAAACAGCCCACCTGCGCCGGCACGTGCCACGGCAGGCAGGCTGCCCAAGACAGTCCACCTGGGCAAGATTGGAACCGTGCCACGGCAGGGTGGCCGCGCGACCAAGAGGCTGCAACGTCGTTGCCCAAGCACGTGCCACGGCCAACGCGTGCAGTGCCGCCGAGGCCGATTTTCTGGTGATTTTGGCTGAGCTTTCGCGATGTGTTCTCCGTGTCACGGAGGCAGGCTCCGCGATACATTCCGCACATGAGCCATTCCACGACAAAAGCCAAATTTAGCACGTTCATTTACTATAAATAGGACCCTTAGCTCCTAATTCCAGGGGGTCACGCATTTTATTCGGGAAAACCGCATAGGAGAAGGGAGAAGTGAGAACTCATCTAGGTTTATCAAATTCCCTTCCTCATCTACCAATATCGTGTAAGTATGTAGTTTAGGAGTAGATTAATAGTAGTGTAGAGAAGTTTTATTAACATGAACGGCTAGAACTCCTTCCTCTAGGTTGAAGCCATGGATTATGATTGTGATTTTATGAAATTGTTTTGGAATTAAGTTATTGATTGTTATTATCGTCTTGCATTCTGCTTTGTTGGTTGTTTTTATGATTGATCACCATAAAAGCATATTTGTTAGCTTGGGAAATAGCTTGAGAAGGCATTACCTAGGTCAGACATGAGAATGTGGGGAGCATGAAGTAACTCGGAGAGGTTCCGTGTTTGGATAGAAATATTCTAACACCTGCTTGGTTGACAAACGGGGTTATGAAAAGACCAACTTGGGATGTCACATCACCACTCAAAGTAGTTGTGAGGCTAAGTTGAGTTAAATGGTTAGACGCACGAAAGTCCCTAATCGTTTCCCCGTAAACTACAACATAATTGATTGCCCGCGACTAGAAAATTAAACTCCTCGCTCACAATGATGCAGTGAGGCTAGATTGCCGTGTTTAGAGGCCTGAAAGACCATGAACATGCAATTCTAATTAAATAACAATTGAGAGTCCCATGCTTATTCCATTGCAAACGTATTATCGCATGATTATCTGGTTTTAACTCTATGTTGCTCCTAGAGCACTTTCAGAATATTTCGTTGACCCAAACTTAGACTTAATTATTCTCAACCGAAAATGTCTATCACCAACACTTTAGATATTTAAGATCACACTAGAAATGGGTAGTTAGGAGGAATGGGTCCACCCTCAGGGTTCGACATTCCGGTTCCTTAAAAGAGCCACTATATTACTTGCACGACCCGTACACTTGCGGGCACATCACCATACTTATTTCGCATTTATGCAGATGGGATCATTAAGAGGTGTGTGCTAGAGATAGAAATATTGAGCATTTTGGAGGCTTGCTCATCCCCTGGGTGTCATCATAGTGGTACTCACACACAAAATCTTGCAATGTGGGTATTACTAGCCCTGTATTCACCAAGATGCCTATGATTATGCAAATACATGTGTTCAGTGTGAAAGAGAGGGTGGCATTAATCGCAAGCATGAATTACCATTAACCCCTATTCTTGAAGTTGAGTTATTTGATGTATGGGGTATCGACTTCATGGGCCCATTTGTTAGTTCATATGGGATGAAATAGATATTGGTGGAAGTGGATTACGTCTCCAAATGGGTGGAGGCTATTGCACTAACTAACAACGAAGGAAAAAGGGTCACAACATCTATACGGAAGCATATATTCGATAGATTTGATACTCCCAGAGCAATCATCAGTGATGGTGGATCACACTTTTGTAACATTCTCTTTAGAACCCCATTGGAGAAATATGGCGTCAAGCATAAGGTTGCAACACTACCATCCACTTAAGTAGGCAGGTGGAAGCTTCAAACAGGGAGATAAAGACCATTCCCGGCTAAGACAAAGGAATACTAACTTGATAGATTGGTCTAGAAGCTCAGTGATGCATTGTGGGCTTATCGAATAGCTTATAAGACCCCCATTGGTTCATCTCAATATCAGCTCGGTTTATGGTCATATTATCTACCGGTTGAGTTAGAGCATAAGGCATTATGGGCTCAAAAATTTGAACTTAAATTGAATGAAATAAACAAGTTGAGACTTGACTAGCTCAATGAGTTAGATGAATTCCGACTTCGAGCTTATGAGAGTGCAGCCATTTATAAAGAAAGAATGAAGATCTATCATGATAAGAAGATTTCTATGAGGGAGTTCAACACTGGTGATTTGATCCTACTATTCAACTCAAGGCTTCGTTTGCATCTTGGAAAATTGAAATATAGGTGATGGGACCATAAGGTGGTGAATGTGTCCCCATATGGTGAAGTGGAACTTGAGAATAAATATGGAAAAAGGTTCAAGGTGAATTGGCAAAGAATAAAGATATATTTGGGAGATAAGTGGAGGAGATAAGAGAATTGAGGCGGTGTACCTTGATGATGCCAGAAGAATCGTGAAAGTTACGTCGTGTCGTGATGTAAAATTAAGTGTTGCATGGGAGGCAACCCATGGATGGTGAAGTTTGAGTAGCCATAGGTATGTTCCCTTCCTTCTGCTTTAAACTCTATGCTTCAGGGACGAGGCATGCTTTTTAAAAAAGGGAAGGGGTGTAGTTGTATATTTTTGGGATTTTTCTCGAATTGGCTCGAGAATTTTTCTTGCCGTGGTTTCTTTCCCTCGGGCATGCTAACTATAGAACCTGCATGTTTGTGGGGATTTTTTTGTTGTGGTTCTTGTTTAATTAGAAAGTAGCTTAGGAGTACTTAACCAATAAATGGCACTAGTTTTGAAGTTTTGAAAAATTGACCCTGCTTAAAAAAAAAATTTGATGGTTAGCTATGTACTTGTTTATTGCAAAGCATGATTTTTGTGGATCATTTTGTGTCATTTAGTGTATTAGCATGAGTAGATCTTGTTAGCCATGTATAAATCGGTCAAGTAGAATGAATGCATGACATGTACCATGAGTGAGTGAGGCTAACACCTAGTTCAATATTGTGTAGAGGATCAGAACTTACCCGGGCCGGGCCTTTATATAGGTTTTAGGATGATTGGTTGGGAAAGGATCATAGGTCTTTTTTTAGCCCGTTTTAGCTTAAATGACCTTGCCAAAATAACATGATTCCCTTGATCCCTATTATGAGCCTTACGTGAATCATTTCGTTTATTAACCAACTAATTGTACCCATTTTTTATAATCAACCTCGTCTAGCCCCGGGTTCCTCCTTTGACATTGTGAACCTCAACATAGGAAAAAGCCTCTTGCTAAGGGGTGGCTATAGGGGTACATAAATCTTGGGGAGGTGAAAATGAAAAGAAAAGAAAAGGGTTAAATGATGTGGTGTGACAAAATAAGAAGAAATGAAAAAAGAAAATGAAAAGAAGATGCAAAAAGAGAATGATGAATGAAAATTTTAGAAAACACACCACACCCATACAAGTGCGTAAAAAAAAAAAAAAAAATGGTGAAAAGGGAGGAAAAGAGTTGAAAAAGAGTTGAAAAAGAAAAAAAAGATGAAAAATAGAGTCAATATGTAGTCCGAGGTCCAATACTAAAATATTCCATATCTACCTTACCCAACCGTAGCTTCACATTGCAAGCCGAACTGTCCTATAGTGATCCTAGCCTCACTGATTTGATAAAGCTCAAGTGCAGAAAATAAGGGCAACTCTATGGTATCCAACTTGTAGTATTTCGAACTTCTTTGTGAGGGTGAGTCTTACTTTTTCTACCCCATGCTTCATATTTTCCCATATCTCGTGAGTTGGGACTCTCTATTTATTTTAAGGGTACACGATTTGTGTTCTATTCCACTATTGATCTGTGTGAAAAGAATTGGTGATGACTTGGCTATCTGTTACTACTGATGAAATATCTGATCCGTTTATCATGGTTTGTGGTTTCTTGATGTATATGCCGATTTGGTCTCATGAGAAAGGGTCAAAAGTCGTTTGAGTTTATGTGGTGAAAATTTCCGATTGATTGTTGTATAATGTAGTATCCTAGGTTTATTTTTTAATTAAGTGTCGTTTTAATCTTTTTTGTTTTCTTTGCTTTAGGACATGCAAAAGTCTTAAGTTGAGGGTGTTGATGTGCTGTGAGGTTATAGCAAAAAGAGTTTCGACGCTAAAACTGAAACAATAGCATGGATTTATATATGTTTATATGGATATGAGGTGCTTACTTAGTTGTCGTGGTGCTAGGTATTGGAGCAAAAATGTTCAAAAGATGCATAAAAATGTAGAAAATAAGCGAAGTAAAAATTCTCGCACGAGTCGTACTGTTGTTGTATGAGTCAGACGAGACTCGTGGATAAACCTTAAGGCTTGAACAATGCGAAGGAAAAGTATGAACCAGTACGAGCCGTACCAATATGGTACAAGCTGCAAAATCGAGAAAATCTTCAAAGAAATTTACACAAGGCAAGCCTCTTGGTACGGGTGGAACCCACGGATCGTAACAACTACTTATGACTCCAGACTATGAGCCGTGGGGAGCTTCAATGATTATTAAAGAATTGCAGAAACTAAGTGCACAAGATAGCATGAGTCGTAGGAGGAAGGTACGAGACGTACCACAACACTCGTAGAAAACTCCAGTAGAAGTCAAAGTTCTTAGGGCCAAGCCACATAGGACTATGGTACGAGTCATACTAGCTAGCACGACACTTAGTAAAATCCGTAGTGCCTAAGGGCTGTAAGAGAGGCAAAAATAACTCATACAATCTTGTTATGGGTCACAGGATCAATCGTGACTCAAAACGGAGCTAGATATGGAAAATTTTCCGTCAGCTTAGGAAAAGGTTTATGATGTCTGTATAAATACTTTTTATGTTGTAGCTTTAGCAGGGAAAATAGGAGAGAGAGAGAAGAAGCGCATGTGGAAAGCTTTATTTGCACACTTATCAAGTTTTAGAGAGCGATTTTAGGATCAACACTTGATTTTACAATTTGTTCTTGAGTTTGTTCGTTGATATTCAAAGCAGGTTTTCTTCTAGTTATTGTTGTAAGTATTTAATTAAGTGTTTGTCTATGAATGCTATTATAATCTACAATCATGAGAGTCTAAAACCTTCACAACTAGGGGTTGTGGGAACCATGGAGGATTGATGTCTAGGTTGCCAAAATGAGATTCAAAACAAATGCTAAATGCTTGTATTGCATTCTCTCATCTTTAAATGTTTCTTAATGATGTACAAAGTTAGGACTTTCCCGAATTGTTTACTTGCTTAACTATGAACTAGAGATCAGGAGAAGATAATTACAACAAAGCCTTGATTTTTATGATCATTGTATGACTTGAGTTGCGCTTTCAGGAAAGTTAATTTGGAACACGTTGATAATGGATAGTTTTAAATTGCTGATGAGACCTAACCTGGTGATTGAGTATTATCATCCAATAGGGATGAACCTGGGTTTGGTTTGGATGAACTCAGTTGTCAATTCTACAAGTAAGTATTGGGATTGATAACGGTTTATACCCGTTAGTTATGAACCCATGGGGAACATTTACATCTAGTTATTTTCAAATCTTGATAACAACCACAGTTGCAATCTTGCTTTAATATTGTTTTCCTTTGAAACCCCCAATTTGGAAATAACCTACCAACAAGTTTAAGTACCTACATTACTCTAGTTCTTACCTAATCCCTATGGCTCTGACCCAACCCTTTATTAGGTTATTTATTGACAACGTCCGCTTAATACTTTATCAGGAAGTGTGAGTTTAAGCATTATCAGGGCTTCCATAGTGAATTAGTAAGGGTCACAAGGAGTCCATGAGTAGGTGGTCTTAGAGAAGTGCCATGAAGCAGTCTCGGCAGTTGGCACCAATGGATCCGGTGGAAATTCGAGTGGCTTACCTGGTGCAATGCAAACCCAATGATCCCGAAGACTCTGGCTCTCATAAGAGTGTACACAGGGGGCCTCCAATATGGGTCACCTAGAGTGGCCACCTCATGAACAGTTCAGATCCTAGGGCAGGGGGGCTCCACTATGGTATATCTTTATCCAATATCAATTCGATGGCTTATCATAGCCTACACACAGATCATTCGATGGACTTCTTTTTTCTGCTGGTTAGGCATTATCATGTCAGAGATATTTAGATAGATACCTCTATTAACATTAATTCCTACGGTTGTCTACTTTTCCTCATGGTCACCACTCATTTTCCAATACTTTAACTCTAGCACACAAGCCTCCTAATTTTTTCAAATCATAGGAAAACAGCCTTTTGTCACCATTAATCATGGGTAGCGTTTGCCAATTTCAACAACTGAGCAATGTAAGCCCGAGCAATATGAAGCATTTTAAGGAGACCCTTTGACGGTGGGGAATTATTCCCATCGGCCGGTGTGAAATGAGGCATTTCTCTAGATGATACAATCAGAGGTGTAGTCGACCTCATAGTTATCTTGGTCCGCTGGAGGCTAGGAGCATCCTTTACCTTTTTGTATCTAGAGTTATCACTTCCTTAGCCTTCCATGTCCTGTCTATTTATCAAAACAGAGGGCAATTGCCCGAGTGGAAAAGTGAACCATCAGATGAGGTAACGAGAGGTGTCCTTGTCTTTCCTTCTGCTTGAATTGTTCTAGAATGATTTCTACATGATTATGTTTATGTTTATGATGCACATTATAAGAATGGCTACCTCAATAGGAACATGCGTTGTGTTTTTGAGGGAATGACAGTGGTGTACACACCAAGTCAAGCCACATCGAAGCCTCAAACTTCATATCATGGAAATGAATCTCCCCTTTGAATTCTTCCTATTGTGGTTGACCTTCATCAATGATACTGGCCATCCATGTAAATTGATTATTCTTGTCATTATCCTCCTTGGGTATTCTAGACTAGCATACCGATTTGTCCAATAGATGGAATAGATGTCTTTTGGGTGATACCGATCCCACCCCATACTAGCACGGATTCTAAGTAAGGCATCATGTCCACTCAACCACGGTGTACTTACTAGGTCCCGCTGGAAGTCCTATAGGAAAAGCATAAAATTCCTGAATACAATTCAAGTAGGATCTAGAGGCATTGTGAATGGTTGCCAATCACAAATCTTGAATAGATCATAGATATCGGGGAAATCCACCTTGAATGAGTTGATCTCAAATCGAGCCTCCACTGTGATGGTCCATTTCTCCTTGAAGGAGGTATAGTAAGTTTCCTTTTTCCTAACCTAAAGCGGAGCCGAGCCGCTGCTCGGCTTCCTCTCCTTTTACCTCGTGGGATGAGCCGCCGGCACGGGAGCTTTTCCATTATTTCGCTGCATGATGACGTCATTTTCATTAACAAGTGAATTCCACTAATAAACAAACTATTTTTGTATTTTCCATTTTTAAAAGTAAACGATAGAAACTATACTATGGTAAGAGAAAAATAAAAAATAAAATAAAAAGAAATAAAAAGATTGGAAGTTAAACCAAGGAGAGAGATCAATCATTAATAATTACACTCGCGTTTCATAGGGTCGACCTGTAGTTTATGGTAAGCCACAAAACACAAACCAAACCGGTGTGACTCCGATACCACCTTGTTTTGCAGAGTCGACTGTGCCACTGAGAAACTCATGGAGGAAATAGTGACCTACCGGGCCAGTCCCCATACCTACGTTTCACCTTGTTTTTCGTAGATAGGGATCCGTGATTCATCGGTGATTGATTGTGGCCAATACCCATTTACTTCTTCAAGCTCTAGTTTTTCCACTCTTCACATAAGGAAAGAAGAATTTATCTAATGGGTACTCAAACATCCCCGAAAGGTTTATCAATCAAATAGACACACACAAAAATATTCAGAACCACTCAACGCCTTTCCTTTAAGATGGACGTTACGCCATCTATCATCGTGAAATGCTGAGAGACCAACCTAACAAACTATAGAAACTCAATTCCATAATTATCTCAATAATCGACACATCATATTGACAATTATAGGTAGCATTAAAGAACAAAATGATGATTTTCCATTAAGAAAGACGCCAACCTATCTATCATCGGGAAGCAGCATTCCAAGATAACATTAATATTTACCCCAACCACATTCCAAAACATAGGGAATATTCAAGAGATAGAGAATTATCACAAGAAGTTCTACCCACATATTGCAATTTTAACTCCCCTGCCATACCCAAAACAACAAAGTTATTCAAAGAATGAGAAACACAAGATAATCTAAGAAAATTGTGAAATTAACATGTTCCCTTTTGTACTAACACCTTCAAATATCAAGAAAAACAAAAGTGAGAGGTACAATATACAAAGTGAGAAGAAAGAATTAAAGACATTGAGAAATTGGAATTTATGCTCAATGAAGTCCAACCTATGTGCTTGAGTGTCTTTTTAGTGAGAGAGTAATTTGAGAGGTGATGGAAGAAAATGGTGAAAGTGAATGTGTTTTATAGTTGAAGCGAAGGTGAGTGGATAGGTGGGTTTAAAGGTGGGAGTAAATGGAGTAACGGGGAAGATGGAAAGGTGTAGTAATGGAGGTCATGTGGAAGGTAAAAAGGTGAAGAAGGTAGGATTTGGGATGTGAGGGAGAGTAACTCAACTGGTTGGGTTGTCCATGGGTTGGGTATGTCAACTGGTATATCAATATTTAAATTACCATGCATACCAAATGATCGCAATAGGACCGCAGCCCATAGGGGGCCACCCCGCGATATACGTACAAAATGTAGGTTAGCCCAATCTTGCTCAAGTTTCTGCTTTTGGTCAATGCCTAACCCAGGTTTCACAGGTGGCTCGCTGTGTCACATCATCATTTTTTTCTCAAGTTATTGTCAGGTATTCTAGCTTAGGGCTGTGTTTGACATGCGATTGGTGGATTGGCACCTATTTTATTGGTCTCTCGCAGGTTACCCTCATTTCCTGCATTTCCAAAAAGTGTTCGGCTAGGTTCCACGACATTGATCATGTGTCGCAGTTAGCACCCGCATTATACCGCCACTGTAGCCCCTTATTGTCCTTTCATTTGGCCTTTCATCCAACCATTCTATAAAAAGAAAAAACAATAAAAGCATCAAAATATTTGAGTCAGAAGTAATTTGCCGTCTTTCCAAAAAGAACCTTATTTAACACATGGCTCCACCTGGGTGCTCTTTAGCTACAGGTCATACAGGTATGTGACCACAACCATGTTGATTTCTTCTGACACACCCAAGTACTTTTTAACTCATTGTCTATTCACTTTAAATCTCAGTCCATTTTCTCCTTCAAGCCTGCCAATAGCCCGGCTTGCAAAGACTTGGGACATCTTAAATGGACCCGACCACTTGGATTTCGCCCTCGGAAAACAATCGCAATCTATAGTTTAACAATAACACCCAATCTCCCGGAGTAAATTCCTTGTGCAAAAATTTCTGATCATGGTAATGCTTCATTTGGGCATTGTATATGCTGCATTTTCATTTGATAAGGGGCATATTTATATGCCAAATTGATACCAAATGTATAGCTTTGCCTTGTTTGTCTAATAATGTACATTCTCATGTAAATTGTACGGAAGTGATTTTATACTAATCCAACATGATTAGCGTTGCTTTGTAGGAAAAACATGCTTTTGATGAAGAAAATGTCATGTTGGGAGACATCGAAGATGCACTCGGGAGCGAGCAAGGTGAGCGGCTGGTTAAGCAAGGATCACAAGGGCTCGCGATGAGCCGTGATACGCCGCCATCACGGATGCATCACCTGGGAAGGAGAATGGCAATAAATTCTAGTGAGGGTCCGCGATCGCCGTGCCACGTTGGGATTAATTCCCCAGACCTTGCAATTACAGAGATGGTCCGCGATTGCACCGTGGCACGTTGGCTATGCTCCGCGATGCATGTCAGTACACGTTGCATGAACCCGGGCGGACAATTTGTGAGAGTTTCGCTTGCAACGTGTCACTGGAGGCAAGGTCTGCATGCACTCCGTGACACGTTGCTTGTTATTCCGGAAAAATTTATCCCTAGTATAAATAGAACACTTAGGTTCATTTTTAATTATTCTCACTTGGTGGAGCAAGAACGTGGGTTACAAAAGTGCGCTGAGGACGGAAATTCTTAGGTTTTCTCTATCCCTTTCTTCTTCCTTTCAATTGTTTGCATGATTTCCATTCATTTAACGATGTTCAATCCACAAATGAGTGGCTAATTCTCTTCTTGCCGAGGTTATGACCTTTGTGTTGAAATGTAATTATTGATTGCCGGTTTATTTTCTTTCCATGGTTGTTCTATTTAATTTTTGTTCTTACTACGTTAATATCCACACGTTAATGTAAATCCAAAAAGTCCGGTTTCAATCTTAGAGGGCAAGAAATTGAAAAGTTGTGAATTAATAGGATATGATCTTTCTTGGTTTGGAAACAATTGATTTACCTTCAGGATAGAAATATACCTGAAAGTCGTATTAGTCACATGTGGAATCGGTTTTGTATAGCTAGAACTTGAATTCCTTCTTATCCTGAAAATGTAGGTGGAAGGTTCATGATTCTTAAGTTGGGTTAAATACGAGAGTTTTAATCCATAGGCATTAGTTCCGACTAGCAACTCGGAGGGAAAGATTAACCATGTACATCAATAGTCTGCTTTACATGTTCTTTGTAGCCTCAAAGATGCTCTCATCTATAGTCTTAATTAACCGTATAGATAACTTAGTTTGGTATAAAATATATTTTCTAAATACACAAACTTTTCTTCAATCGTTGTCTTTTTATTATGTAGTTGTAGTAAATTAATATCACAAAGGTCTCACCCCGTATTCCTATTCCCGTGGCTCCGATATCTTGCCTAAAAAGAGCCACCGTATTTATTTGTAATGACCTGTACACTTGCGGGCTCAACAAGTTTTGGGCGTCGCTGTTTGTGGACTAGGCAATTGGTGAAATTTTAATTTTAATTTTTATTTTACGTGTTAGTTTGCTATTTCAATATTTTAGTGTTGACAACTTGGTCTTAGCCCGTATTTTGCGTAGTGACCAGACTCGTTGAACACCGACAAGAGACAAAGGTTTGGTGGATCCATCCTAGAGCCGGAAAGACAGTATCATCGCCAACGGAGAGAAGCTCTAGAGAGAAAGTTGCAGTTGCTCGCATAAAACTATTATGGAGCAACCGCAGTAACTACTCAATCGTATGGCAAGTATTTGGTGCCCGAGGAATTAGCAACCAGGCCTGTTCGTGATATGGCAATCCCACATGCTAGTAATGTTACGATCTAGCATCTGCAAACCCGAGCCAGGGAGAGGTCTGGGAAGCAATGTAATATGGTGCAATTGCCGCACACAAGCGGCGCTGCTGTGTCTCCCTCACGAGATCCACAACAAATATCTTCAGAATTTTCGAGATAAGTGACACCACATCCTCACTGAGTGTCAATGACACAGCTTACACTTTCCCATTTTCACTTCCGGGAGATAAGAGGTATCAAAGCCGAGCCACCAAACTCTATCACCTCATGGGATGATCTTGCAAAGAAGTTCTTGATCCGATCTCTTTCCTCCGGTAAAAATGAAGAAGGCTTAGAAGTCAAATTCTAAGTTTTTAACAAAGGGAAGGAGAGAATCAGCATCGCTTCTCCGGGAGAGATTCAAATCATTGTTGAGATCGCCCATCACCATCATTGAAATGGTATGCTGGTGCACACTTTCATAGAGGGTTTGGAACCCCACACGAAAGTTTTGGCTGGATTCGGCAGCTGGGGACAAGCTTTAGAAAAGACTTATGAGGAGCTGTATACTTTGCTTAATCGTATTTCGCAGGGAAACCAAGTGGAATGCGGACTTTCAAGGAGGAGCAAGGAAAGCAGCCGGAGTCTTGGAAGTGGATGGGCTTATTGGGCTATCGCTGCACACATAGCTGCCTTGCAGAATCAATTGAACACCACTTCGCAACATGAACTTGAGCTACCCAAGCCCCAAGGAATGTAGTGCAGCAGATTTGGTGTGAAGTGTGTGGGAGCAATGAACACTCAATGAGGTTGTGGGAGCAAATCCGTACTCGGTGAACTTTGTTGAATGCACAAAGGAGCAATCACCAACAGTATGGGAATAGCTACAACTCTAATTGGAGGAATTACCCGAATTTCTCTTTGGGTAGCAAATAACCATCAAAGGGCAGAGTTCGAGTCAGGATGCAGCGGAATCAAGGAGGGCCAGCGTAACTATCGTGCACAATAATGTAAAACAACAATGCCCTCCTCCATCACCATCACCCAGCGTTGGCGAGATGTTCAAGCAGCTGGTAGCCAGCCAAGCTCAATTGCGCCGACTATGTCAAATTGGCAGCCGATGTTAAAAATATTCAGCCGCTACCAAGGCACCGGAGTATCAATTTGGGCAATTTGTCGAGCCCAACACCTGTGCTCAGAGGAGGACCCGACAATGCATCCCAACCCCAAGCAGGTAAATGCAAGGACTACGAGGAGTGGCTTCAGCTTGAAGGAGGTGGAACCCGAAAGACCACCATCAAATGGAGCAGCGCATGAGAGGGAGCAAACACGATGAGAGGGGGAAACACAAAGAGGCTGAACTGTAAAGACCTCCCACCCCCATTCCTCAACGATTAAAGAAGCACAAGGAGGAGGCGTGCTTCAAGAAATTCATGGAGGTGCTTAAACAGTTACACATTAACTTACCTCTTGTTGATGTTTTGCAGGAGTGCCCAAGATGCTGAATATTGCTGACATCGTGGACAACAAAAGCAAAGCCATCAATATGCCACATGGCCCTTACAGAAGAGTGCACTTCCCGGATACAAAACCGGCTGCCTACAAAGCTCAAAGATCCCGGGAGCTTCACAATTCAATTAACAATCGGGCAAAGTATCCGAGCTCAGCTTTATGATTTGGGGAGCGAGCATTAACTTGGTCAACTTCAGATTCAAGAAGTTAGGTTCATAAAGTCCTAGACCTACAACAAGTGCATTTTGCAACTTGCGGATCGTTCCTTAGCAAGATTCAGACGGTCTGTGGAGGACGTGTTGGGTGCAAGTCGGCTCCTAATCTTCCCGGTGGACTTTGTTGTGCTGACTTTGAGCTGCATTTAAGTCCCATTTATTTTGGGACGACCTTCTTGGCAACCGAAAGCGCCATAGATGTAGAAGCCGCAGTCAGCTAACGATGCGAGCACATGATAGGGTGGAGGTGTTTGATGTGCACAAGGCCACCAAACTCCCGGCCGTGTAATGAGGAACTCTCGTTGATTAACATACTTGAGCAACCGAGTGCCGCCAGGCGTTGAGCAACGAGAACTAAAGGGAGAGCCCCCCATAGAGGTAAGCTTGATGAGGGTGTGGACGCGTGAGAAAAAAACGTCCGTCACCCTAGGGGCAATAATGAGCTCAAACGACGTCGAGCCGAGACGCAAACCACAGCGCCGTGCGGGAGGCAACCCGAGAATTGTAATTGTAATTGTACATATGAAGAAAAAAAAGAAGAAAAAAAGATTTTTAGTTTTATTTAGAAATTTTTTTTTTGTGGTATAGGAGTGTAAATAGAAAAATAAAAATATTTTGCTTCTCAAACTTTGGAAGTCTAATCGATTCTCGTGTTAAGATGTTTTACAAAGTTGATCTGAGGAGAGAAATGCTAAGGAATGCAAAGGAGAAAACGAGGTAAGTAAAAATTTCTAAGGGAAAACAGTGAGCCTCGCGCGATGGCTCCGTGCACCATGAGGAGGGCCTCCGCGTTTCCTCCGTGACACGTTGAAGGCAAAAAAATCCTGAATTTTAAAATTCCAATGCTCGCGCTGAGTGGTCCCCGTGTCACGGAGGGCATGCTCCACAAGCACTCTCCGTGACACGTTGGACGTGTTAATCACTGGCTGGTCATACCGGGTCACCGGGCAACCTGCGAAATTCCCACTTTTTAACCCTAAACCCCCTCATTCTCTATTTTCTTCACCCTCCGTGACAAAGCTCCCAAAAATCCCCTCCTCCTCAACGTGTCACGGCATTAGGAGTGAAATTTCTCAACTTTTCTTCATTCTAATCGAATTAAAGGTATGTTCTTGAACTCAACTTCAATTTTTAGCTAAAATTTCGATTTCTAGCATGAACTAGAATCCATACCTTGATATAAAATTGAGCTGAAATACATTTGGGTTGTTGCTAATTGTTTTATTGTAGTATCAAGCAGGATCATATGAACTCGATAATTACAAGTTTAATTGAATTTGTGCAAAATTGTAGCTAGGGGGTTGGGTTGTGAATTTGAAAATTGAATTGAGGAGGAATTGTTGAAAAATTGTGGGTTGTGTATGCTGGGTGATTTGAATCGTGTTATGCTTATCGTGTTATGATTAAGAAACGATGAAATTATCGGGGTGTGAATTGGGTGAAATTTCTAGAACTTATCGAATCACATGAAAATCGAGAGATTGCTTAGTTTGAGTTTGTAGAATATTCTTATTTTTATCGTTTTCTTTTAGCTGAATGCCATGTAATGAAATGATTATCGATAGTATATTGGAATTAGCTGTACGAAGTCCGAGTAGTATATAGAGGTTATATCAGTTTCTTAATGTTAAGAAGGCATGAGGCGATTTTGTTGTGTTTTTTTTCTTTTGTTTAGTTTTCTAATTTTATATCTTTTTGTAAATTAGAATAAATGGATCTTGCCAAATGCATAATGTGAGCTAAAGACTAAGTGTGGGGTGGCCGAGCCAAAACCCAACCTTAGTCAAAGCTAAGTTTAATTCGACTAACATTGTTACTGTCTGTTTTCTTTGACAGAGACAATGTCTAGCAGGCAGGACAAAGGAAAGGGCGATCAACATCGTGCGCCGGAAGAAAGAGATTTGAGATCGGAGCAAAGAGCCCCAAAGAAGACTGCAGCTTTCCACGCGCCGCCAATATGGAACACAATGGGTGACCGAGGAGGGGAAGAAGTGGTATTAATAAATACAAAGAAAAAATACTTCCCTGAGGAACAGGATGCACTGGAACCATTGGCACAAGAGTTCCTCGGATGTTGCAAAGGATTGACGCCACACATGCCATTTTCGACGAGCCCAAGGGAGTGCAATCGCACTTAATACGGAATTCTACGCCAACTGAACCCGACACTAAGGAGTTCACACCATCAAAATAAGGGGCCGTGATTGTCACATTGGAGCCTCTCCACCTCAATGCCATCTTAGGGGCGCTGGTATCACGACGCCCATGTCCTCCGACAACCGAACATCACTCCACCCTATGCGGATATCGACGCACATTATGTGGAGCCCGGTCTACGCACGTTGAGCAGGCACAAGGAGAGGGGCTACCATCAGACACTGCGCTACTCACAGATGAACAGGGAAGCCGTGGATCCGGCTGAAATTGTTTGCCTCGTTTTGATTCCGGTGCACATGATGTGATGTGACCCGGATCGTATGCTTGGTATACGCCCCGATGAAAGGCTCGAGATCAATGCTTCGGCGGTGGGATCATATCCGCCATGAAGAGGGCCTGATTGCATCATGCTGGGCTGTGTAACACCCGGCGGGCCGCCGACTCACGTTTCTGGCCTTGAGGTCGAGGAGGAGGCTCCTAGACTATATCCCGTGGTGGAGTGGTGCCATGATGTTACAAAAATTAAGGCACCCGACATCACATCCACATCTGCTCATCGCCGAAACGACATGCTCGACGACAATATATGTCCCTTCAGGTTCGGGATTTAGATGTCTAGCCTACGCATAGGCGGGAGACCGGCAACGGAGGACGAGCTGTGGCAGCTTGACTTAGATTACCCATTTGGCGAGAACGCCAGGGCACTATGTCGGTGGGCCCCGTTTGTGGAGCCTCAGATGATGATGTCCCCTAATGACGAGGAGACACGTCATGAGGATTCTGACGTTGGAGTCGGAGGAGGACGACGGTGGAGACTCAGATATGGGGGATGAGGCGGCAGCACCTGATGAGGAAGTGGAATACTTTGACTGACTGTGGAGTTTCACGAACCACCTTCTGTTTGTACTGTATGAACACCGGGACAATTTGTTCATTTTAAGTGTGGGGTGGAGAAGTTAGTGGAAGCAAGTTTGCCTTATTTTGTGTATCATCGCATGTTCTCTGTCTTGTTGTCGTGTTTGTTTTAATGTGACTCCCCTATTTGATGTGTATGTTCGTTATAGAAATATTGTTGTTGCGAATTGTTGTTGTGTGCTGAATGATGTTAGCAAGTATGTAAATAGTTTTGTCTAAATCATCGATATTTTTTTTAAATTTTTTCATAACTATTTTTCTTTTTGGGTTTCTGAGTTTGTTTTCGGTTCTTTGCCGAGAAGAGTCCCATTGAACTGAAGTCGTAAATAGTGACCCTTCTCTATGATGGATGGATGATGACCGTCTTAAGGGAAAGGTAGCTTCGATAGGAGTAGTTGTATTTGCTATTTTTATTTTTTTAATTTTATTATTTTTAGTTGGTTTGATGGTTGTATCCTTATGCATGTTGCTACCTCATGGCTCCGACATCTTTTGTTGCGTGTTGTACATAATAATTATATGGCAAAGATGATTCGTAGAAAGCATGCAAAATTTTTTGTACATATGTAAGACACTTATGCCGTAGAATCTGACCGTGTGATTGAGGCTTAATTTTGAATTCTTGTGATTAGCTGATTAAAGAATCTGTGAAGTCATCTTGAGCTGAGCATGTGCATCGAGTGTATAGTGAGGAATTGTTTAATCCATGCTATTATCGATTGGGTTCAGAACTTGCCCGTCGTGTGTACGAAACGAAATGAAGGAAGTGGTGTAGGAAAGGAGGTAGGCGTTTCTTTGTCAACCAAAAGTTTTTCTTGTTTCCCTTTTCATATCTACCTTGAAGATTACATCCTAGTCAGCCCGTTGAGCCTTTAGTTTTTATAAATTTTTCTTTATGATTTTTGTCGAAAAGGGTGTGAATCAAGGAACCCCTTTCTTTTCGTGGTCCTTAAACCAAATCCGGTTTCTAAGCGCTCAAGAAATGTATAATTTTCCCATGGTGTCAAGGGAGTGAAAGGATAAAAAGAAAAGATAAAGTGATGAAAAGAAAAGAGAGAAAGAAAAAAAAAAGAGAGAGTCAAGGGTGAAATGGCCAGATTTGAAGGGAAGAAAGTTGTTTTAACTCAATTTTCATAGTCCGATGCGTTAAAGACATGGGTGATAAATACAAAGATAGACTTCAAGAGGAGAAGGAAGGAAGAAAATAATTCTAGAAGTTGATGGGATATGTGAAAAAGCGCTTAAGGAAGCTGGTTACTATTATTGGTCACCCAGTATATACTAGTTCCGTAGCTTACATTACAACCCGTGTTAAGTCCTACGTGATCTTACATTACGATCCTTATATTAGTGGAGTGAAACACTAGAGGCAAGCTTATGGGTCATGACACAATGCATGTGAATTCGGTTGGGAGAGTGAGCGAAATTGTGTGTATATATACCCCGACATGAATTTCCTTAGAGTTCATGTGATTGCAACAGGGGAATCTCTGTTGGTGAGGGCACATGTTTGATGATAGAATAAATTGCTGGATATCTTGGTCAGCTAATATGCATGAGTTTGCCGATATCGAGAATCGATTCTTGTGCTCGGAGGTCTTGATCTATTAAGTGTCGTTGTAATAATGATACTATGCATGTTTTTCTTGATGATTTGTTTTGAACATAATCGTATAACCGTAGCCTTGGATTGTCGAGCCTAAGTAGCCATGAGGGGATATCAATTTCATGAGGTGTATAAGCATTGTTCGAGGACGAACAAGATTTTAAGTGTGGGGTAGGTGATAAGGGGCATATTTATATGCCAAATCGATACTCAAATGTATAGCTTTTGCCTTGTTTGTCTAATAATAATTGTACATTCTCATGTAAATTGTAATGGAAGTGTGATTTTTATACTAACCAACATGATTAGCGTTACTTGTGAAAACATGCTTTTGATGAAGAAAATGTCATGTTGGGAGAAATCAAGATGAACTCGGGAACCAGCAAGGAAGCGGTTTGTTAAGCAAGGATCGTTGAAGGGCTCCGCGAAGGAGCCAGACACGCTGCCATCGCGGATGCATCATCGGGAAGGAGAATGGCAATAAATTCCAAGAGGGTCCGCGATCAGGCCGTGCCACGTTGGGATTAATTTCTCCAGACCTTGCATTTCTAGAGAGGGTCCGCGATTGCACCGCGGCACGCTAAGGCGTTCAGCGATGCATGCCGTACACGTTGGAAGCAATTACCTCGGCGGACAATTTCCGTGAGAGCTTCACAGAAATCTCGTGTCACGGAGGCAGTGCTCCGCGACACCTGCAGACACGTTGCTTGTTATTCCGGGAAAATTTATCCCTAGATAAATAGAACACTTAGGTCTATTTTAATTATTCTGACTTGGTGGAGCAAGAACGCGGTTACAAAGTGCTTTCTTGAGGACGAAAATTCTTAGGTTTCTACTCCCTTTCTTCTTCCTTTCAATTGCTTGCATGATTTCCATTCATTTAACGATGTTCAATCCACAAATGAGTGGCTAATTTTCTTTCTTGCTGAGGTTATGAACGTTGTGTTGAAATGTAATTATTGATCATGGTTTATTTCTTTTCTTCTTTTCCATGGTTGTTCTATTTAATTTTGTTCTTACTACGTTAATATCCGCCAAATGCTAATGTAAATCCAAAAGTCCTAAGCCACCCGAGACAGGGCAAGAAATTGGAAAGTTGTGAATTAATAGATATGACTTTCTTGGTTTGGGAAAATTGAGAATCGATTTACCTTCAGGATAGAAATATACCTGAAAGTCCATTAGTCATGTGTGGAATCGGCTTGTGGCTAGAACTTGAATTCTTCTATCACGAAAATGTAGGTGGAAGGTTCATGATTTTTAAGTTGGGTTAAATACGAGAGTTTTAACCCATAGGCATTAGTTCCGACTAGCAACCGGGAGGGAAAGATTTTCAACTGGCGTACATCAATAGTTCTGCTTTACATGTTCTTGTAGCCTCAAAGATGCCTTCATTCATAGTTCAGACTAACCGTATAGATAACTAGTTAGTATAAAAATATATTTTCAGCATACTTTCAAACTTTTCTCTGCCACTGTCTCATTGTTGTAGTTGTAGTAAATTAACACCGTAAAAGGTTTCACCCTGTATTCCTATTCCTTGGGTTCTGACATTCTGGGTTCTAAAAGACACCAGACATTTGTACCTAATTCGCACACTTGTATGGCCTATCACCTTTCATCCGTAAATTCTTGTTGTATATGTCGCTCAAGAAACCACCCCAGTTGTTAGAAGTCCGATAGACTATTTCATACCCTAAGTAGGACCTTATTAGTAGTTGGACGTGGGACTAATGCCTTTGGATACTTATGCAGATGTCCATGTATTTATTACGGAGAAAGGCTAAAGTCTAGATATACCTACCTATAGGGCTACGAATCGCTCACAAGAGCTATATGTCATCTGGATAGACCAAGTTGACATCTATGGGACTAGAACCTTTGTATCACAACATTACCTTCAGGATAAGAATTGTAGTGAAAACGTATACAGAGTACAGAGACACTGCTTAGGAACATATCAATGTTAGTAGAAGCCCTATGAATGTTCTAGTCAACGGAACCATATAGATGGTCAACTATGACCGTTGTTCGCTAATGAACTACCATTATCCTAGTATGACCTTCAAAGTCACCCCAAACCTCGTCATTTCTATCTGCCGACTAAGGTTGTGAATGCTTCCCTGAGCATCTGGTCAGTTGTAGGCATTGGCTTGTAATATTCCCGTTGGCTGCCATATAGACTATTTTAGTGGCGCAGTAGTATTGTTTAGGCTTAAGGGGTTAGGTACTCCTATTGAACGACGTGTAGTATATAAGTTAGACTCAAAAGGCTGTCAAGCTGCCCAGCTGAGCCAAACCCATAAAGTGCCTAAGGAGTTATATTAATGTCATGGAGGAATACAAAGTCGCGAGTGACTATATTGAGGCCAAGTAGGAGCCATTTGGAAGTCCGGTACCCTTACCAACTTCTCCTGAACGCTTTGAGAACTCATCCCATCTCAAAATGAAGCCTTGTGTTCTAGGTTGTAGTTAAGAAAGATCCTAGAGGGCTCAACATAGTTACAAGAGCCCAGAAGGCTCAGTCACAGTTTTAGAGGTCGGTTTACCTTAACATGTGTTTATATGAGTCGCATTACACTATTGTGATGGGAGAGGCATATAAACCCTTGAACTTTCCAAGCTTATGGGGGCCTGTGTAGGTTATCTCTATGTTGCTTTCACCCTTCCAATCTTATGGGGCCAGGTTAGGTTCTCCTTGTATACATGCTTGCTAGATATAACTTATGAATATAATCATACAGTTTAACTTCTTGTCCATTGTTGTCTACTAGACATAATAACACTTGTTTTACCATATAGGTTAACTTACCCTTTAGCTAATTACTTTCAGCTTTTTTATCAGCTTTATTCATATAATTGTTGCCTTGCTATATTCAGTACATATTGTACTAACGCTCATACATGGGGCACTGCATACGCCACAGTTCGAATGACAGGTTTGAAAACCTCCTTAGCATCTATTTAGAGTCAAATGTATCGGCCGCCCTGCCTCCTTCGGAGTTTCCAGACAGTAGAGGTTTGCCCGTCTTTTGTTGTATAGCTTTTTGGGTAGGCAAGGGCCCTGTCCCGGCCAATATTTAACTCTTAGAGGCTTGCAGACTATAATTTATAGTTAGTGGCACATTATTGCCGTGTGGGGCCCATATGTAATGTGATTTGGGTGTTAGCAAAGATGGGGCCTAGTTATGATACCTATTAGACAAAGATGGTGGAGTCTTTTTAGCCTGTATATAGGATTATATAGTTATTGCACCAAGTTAGCTGGTTTTGCATAGGTTTATATTGAGGCCTTGTTTGGCCTGAAGCTATATTTATAGCGGAAATATAGTAGTTGTTTTCTTGCTATGTGATATGTGCATGTACTCAGAAATTTATGTGTCTAGCCGTGTCATCTTGTGAGTCTAGAGTATTGCATTAGGTTCCGCTACGCCTCCCAAGTTAGGGCACGAAAACTTGGTATCAAAGCAACGTCATATCCTACATTCTGCTAAATCCATGTCTAGTAAAGTATTTTTACAAAATGTGTTGTGCACCACATTTTGTAACTAGGATCTATGAGGCATGATAGTATGGTTATCCCTCCTTCTTCCTGTGTCGTACATAGAGTCGAAGCTACGGGTTAAGTCCCTAAGTTTACATCGTTATGACTGTCTACAATGATGTTTGGGATAAAGGAATACTATAGCTAACTGTGAGGGGGATACAGTTGTAGGAGAGGGCACCAGCAGGGTGCCATAATTGGGGGATAGCCCTGCCTCGAGGGCAAAAGGAGACATCTTTCGATCTCCCCAAGACTAATACACCAAGAACCTTACAGCAATGGATATGTAAGCATCATTCAGTTCTTCCTATGACCTTGGATTAGGATGTTAGAGTGTAGTATATATGTTGGCTTACTTAGTAGCTCGTCAGTATTAGACAGGGACAATAGTTAGTGTTAGATATTTCTGAAAGGTTTAAGGTGGTGACAATTGTAAGATTTTACTTCCATCCCTCTAGCATTTGTCGAGTCTCATACTTCATCCCAACTATGGAATGATGTGGTCATTTCGACTCCTAGCCTTTTCTCAATAGCAAAGAGAGTGGGCAAGTTGATGTTATGTTTTCTTAAGAGGAATAGCAAAGGAGGGATAGACCGATTGATTCCGGGGGGTGTTATAAAAAGTGGCCAAGACCCTTGGTACTTAAATAAGTTGCCTAGACCTTTACAACAGTAAAATCTGGATAACAGATAAGATTAATAGAAATAGCTGGTACATGTGAGGGTCCATAAGTAATAAACTCCTAGTGATAGCAATGCTCAGGTCAAAAATTAACTAATCCCACCGGCAAAGGTGTTGAGGGCGGTAAGGAATTCCTAGAGAATAATGACTATTCCCTAGCTTGTAATGTTAAATAGAAGAGAGATTATATGATAGGAACCAAACTCTGAGTGTGTGTCGGGATGATATAGGTTAGTAGACTTAGCCAGTAGTATCCTTGCCAGTATGGTACATGGGGCACGAACCCTGGACTTCAGCCTATAAGAGGTAAGGAAAAGACTTGAGCATCTAGCTCGAAGAGAACAGGACCACACCTAGGATGTAGTGGGCCGATAGATCTTAAAATTGTTGTTGAATGTCGAGATATAAGGATCAAGCCGGTACTTAGATGATAGTGAGATTGTAACCTAGAATACTACAATATCACCTCTAGTTGTGGAGGTGAAGGAGCAACAACACGAAGACCCTAGCCTAGGGCATACCTCGCAGACAAGGTTTAGTAGGAGGAGTCATTGGCCTTTGAGTTAGTAGGGCTGAGTCTTTAGGGCCACAGTAGTTTTACTCGCTGCTCCAAATATGGTGGTCTCGTTAGTAAATTATGGCAAAGGTACACTATCTCCATTATTCTCAACACCCAGGTTTGACGAAAATGCATTAGCCATAAAAGAGATCTATTGGTGGAATGGGAAGAAGAAATATATTGTTGAGCTGTAGCACAAGACTCCAAATTTCTATGTGGAAAGGATGAACATTAAAAAACTAGTGGGCTAATTTATGAGATAGTTCGTAATACCCTCAAAAAAACCATAAAATCAGACGGGAGTTGAAATGGAGAAAATGGGATTTTCTGCACCATATTCAGGACGAGTCGTCCAGCGACCCTTTAGTAATCATGAGTCGTTGAGTGACTCATGGGGAGAAGGTTAGACTTGGTTGAGATTTTGAGTTTTGAGGTGATCACGAGTCGTGGTCGACCATGATTCATTGAGTTTCCCGTGGAAAAGAATTGAATGTTTTCGGTAGTGTTACTAAGGACAGTCACCACGAGTCGTCACACACCATGAGTCGTGGGGTCCCTCGTGGAGACCAAAGATGAGAATTTCCCATTGCAGTGACGGGAGGTGACCACGAGTCGCTGTTCAGTGACGACGAGTCATCCAATTTCTCTCGTGGACCGTAGTGTGTTTTTCCTGCGAATTTATTAAGGGCTTTTTCATAATTCCTAAGTTCCCAATGTATAAATTACATCATTTTAAGCTCAAAATAAAGTGTTTTAAGAGGGGTAGGTTCATTATAGGCTTATTCACTTCCATCATGCAAGTCTAGAAGCTCCACGCGCGTGATCGCTTCAAATTCCTCAAGTTCTTTCCCAAATTCTCCTTGGGAAATCAAGGAAATTATGAAATTAGATTTCTATGATATGTTAAGTTATGAATGAGTGTAATTTTCCACACCCATCCCTAATCCCTTCTATATTCATGAAATTCTAGTTGATCACCCATAATGTTTCTACCAACATGTGAAATCTCTATGTTTCCAATCATGGGTATGATCTGTACATGCTTCTAATGTTGGAATTAGCATTAATAGGAATATTTTACAACATTTTCAATTATAAATTATGCTTTCAAGTTTTGGTAAATATATGTCAATCCATGAATGTTCATGAAAGTTGAGATCTATGAAATATGTATTCAAGCATGATGAGATGTTTATGAAGAAAGTATGATTTTGAATTTCCCATGCTATGTTCATGTTCAAAGGGATCAAGTCTATGTCAAGCATAAGCTTCACATTGGCAAGCCCATATGATCAAGTATGCTTCCATGATTTATCTAAACTACATGTATTAGTTTACCTATGGATTTTGGAGTCTAGACTCCCACTAATTTTAGCTTGTGGTATTTTTTTAGTTTTTTTATATTTTTTATGTTTCTTCTTTTTCTTTTATGTTTATGATTATTCAGCTTCACCACTAGATGATGGTTCAGCTTCTTTGAAAATGATAGAGAGCATATGCATGTTTTTGGAGTAGTGTCTAGCACGAGTAGGCAAGGGTTAGTTAATCCTATGCCTCAGAACTACGCACCAACGTAGGTATGTTCTGATTATTTAGAATCCCTTGTAAGCTTCCCCTACCCCTTAAGGGGCCTTCAACTTGATATCGATATCTTGGTAGCGTCCTTAGCCCTAGCAAAGCTTTGACGGTTCTCGCACACTTCAAAGGTGATAGCTCTGACCATGTAAGCTCTATCGGGGTGATGTATTTTATATGATGAGCCTCCCATTATTTCTCATTATTTCAGTTATGCATGTTTATCAGTCATGATATTATGTTTTTAGCAGGTTTTGACCTAATGATCAGCTTTTACTTATGATTACCACAAATTTTCGTCATTCCTTTCGCCTGTGATATTCCGCTATAGTTCGTATCATGATTTAACAAGAAAATGGAAGACGCAAAGTATCCTACTCTAAGAATCTAATCTTGATTATGTTTTATAATATTCTTGATTTATGATTTTACTTACATAGTTGTTTTACTTACCTTACGTACTTGGTACATTTCACGCATCGACCACATATTCTATGTTGTATTGTTTCAAGATACAAAGCCGATATTCAAGTTCTACCCCGTCATTAGCCACACCTATAGCTTTAGCACTTATTAGCTGACGGTGAGTGCTCATCTTTCTAGGGCCTTTCTTAGTTATATTCAGTACATTTATTTTCGTACTTTAGTGAGTTAGTTAGGTCTTGTCCCATCAACTCGCGGTAGGTAGAGGCTTTTCATCATACAAGGTAATCAACTTCGGTCTTGAGTATGTATTCCGACAACATGGAGGTTATTAGACTTCCTCTATATTAAATATGTTTATCTTCCGCTTATATGTTTGAGTTAGATGTTAGGTTCATGCCATGGGTCAACTTGGAGCCTCTCAGTTCCTTTGTCCCATATCTCGAATGTGGCCTATGTTCGGTCGTGAAAACTTGGCACGAGTATTAGGTTTTGAAGTGTTAAGGGTGTCCGAAATCCGCATTGAGTAGAGTCTTATTCATGGGTGTGAAGCACACCACCCTTAAGGACGGAGAGGCTAGAAGATGTTTAGGAAATGTTCCCTTCTTTCATGATCTATGTCGTGTGATGAAATGTCATTCTATCCTTCTAACTCGTGAAGAGGCATTTGGCGTAACCATGCCTCCGTTGAGTTAATAGAAGAAGAACTGAATGAGATGGGCACCAGCCCATGAGGAGCACATACCCAAGCAGGTTTCTACGATGAGTTCAGGGCATCCATACGTATGTTAGCTCAGCCTTGATTGCCCAGTCAATTAGTAGGCGGTAGCGCATGTCCCCTAGAAAGGGAATGTGACTGGAGGCAAGAGTCCGAGATTTTCTCGAGGATGAACTGGCCCAGAGTTTCTTGGATCAAAGGTGACTCCAGGATCCATATTAGTTAATTGATGAGGTTCTGAAGATCACCCGCATCATGGGGGTGGGATCGGAGATGAGTGCACCCCATTCAGCCTCATATCAGTGGAAAGGGGTTGCGCACATCCGGGATTCAAGCAATGGAAGAAGAAGTGCTTGGCGCTGAGTAGGCCCTATTGGTTGGGATGAATTATGCCGCTTTTCTGGAATTATTCTTCCCTCGTGAGATGAGGGGAGATTGAAAATGAGCCAAGTTTAAGTAACCTATAGCAAGGAATAATTGAAATTTTAGGAGTATATAGAGTTCACTCACTTGTCCAAGTATGTCCGAGATGGTATCATACCGTAGAGATCGAGTGAGTTAGTTCCCATTCATGGCATAGCAGACACTGGGAACTAGAGATTATCAAACCGTGATGTTTCTTCAGGACATTAACTTTGCTCAAATAGTCCTGTACACCTAGAAGATGGAGGCGGTGCAGATGAGTGAGCGGGAGAGAGATGCCAAGAGGGCCAGGATCGAGCACCCCAAATTCTCCCGCCGATACCTAGTAAGCACCGTCATCCATCACACCCGCAGGTCTTCACTTCTAGTGCCTGCCATGAGTGTGCCATCCAGATCCAGGCATGATCGGAGAGGATGAGCATCAGGCCCAGAGGACAGAGTAGCAGACCTGGCATAGACTATCCCTCCAGAGTGTGGAAGATGTGGTTGGAGGCACGCGAGTCGCTATTAACAGGTTCAGTGCTTCTTCGCGCGGAAGCCATGACATATGCTTAGGTACGTTCTTAGCCAAATAGGGTCATTATAGGGTCGAGGCCCAGCTTCCAGTTCAACAGCTCCACCAGCACGCGTAACTTAGTAGGGGGCATCTATTAGTGGGGGTGGTAGTCAGCTTCAAAATAGATTCGATGCCCTAGCATTCCGCCACGCAGAAGGAGGTCTCCCATGTAGTCACTCGGCATTTTACGATTCCACCTTGATGTATATGCATTTTTAGGTCTAGGGGCTACTTTGTCTTTGTGGCGCCTATGTTGCTAGTAGTTTCAGAGTCAGTCCTAAAATCTTACCAAAACCCTTCTGGCCTCTACCCAGCCTGCGATTCAATTATAGCTTGATGGGTATATATAAATTGCCCTATCACGCATCGTAAAGTCACCTCAACAGATTTAGTAGACCTATCCATGATTAATTTTGATGTTATCCTCAGCATGGATTGGTTATATGCATGTTATACCGTAGTCAATTGTAGAACCCATGAAGTAGAGTCCAAATCTCTGGGTGAGCCAGTCCTAGAGCGGAAGGGTAGCTTAGTTGTGCTTGTAGGTCACTTTATTTCCTACCTTAAGGCCAGAAAGATGATTTCCAAAGGTTGCATGTACCATCTAGTTAGGGTTAAGGATGTGTGCGTGAAACCCCAACCATCCACTCAATTCCTGTAGTGTGTGAGTATCCGTAGGTGTTTCCAGATTTATGGAATTCCTCCCGAGCGGGAGATCAATTCTGTATTGACTTTCTTATAAATACGCAGCCTATATATATTCTTCCTTATAGAATGGCCCCTACCGAGCTAAATGAGTTGAAGGAGTAGTTGAAAGACCTCTTAGAAAAAGTTTTATCAGACCGAGCAAATCCCCATGGGGTGCACCAGTTATCTTTCCTCAAAAGATTAGTTCTCTCTCTATATGTGCATTGATTATTAGCAATTAAACAAAGTTACCATCTATAATAAGTATCCTCTCCCCAGGATTGATGATTTTTTTGACTAGCTTTAGGGTGCTAAGTGCTTTTCTAAGATAGACCCTATCTAAATACCATAAACTCAAGGCTTGGGAGAGAGACATCCCAAGGCAATCTTCGGATTCGATATGGTCATTTTGGAGTTTATAGTTATGTCTTTCGGACCAACGAATGCCCATGCAGCTTTTATGGATTTGATGAATGTGGTGTTCAAGCCATATTTGGATATGTTCGTTATTGTGTCTATAAATGATATTCTCATATACTCTGAGCAAGGAGGAGCATGCTGATGGGAGGGTGGTGCTACATGTGATCTTAGGGGTCACAATATATGCTAAATTAAGTAAATATGAGTTTTGGTTTAACTCAAAGGGCATTTTTAGGTCATGTAGTTTCAAGTGAGGGAAAAGTGTGTGACTCTCAAAAGATAAAAGCAAAGTGGAAGAATTAGCCTAGACCGGTGAATCCTTCAGATATCAGGAATTTCCTGGGTTTAGCTGGTTACTATCAGAGGTTAATAGTTGAGGGATTTTCATCTATTGCGGCACCGTTGAGTAAATTGATCCAAGAAAGTGAACTAATGGCTGGAGGCTTTTTGAGAAGAGCTTCCAAGAGGTTGGCATCCTGATTCACCAAAGACTCGTTGTTGACTCCTACATGAGGGTACTAGGGGTTTGTGGTATATTGTGACGCCTCAAGGATCGGCCTTGGTTGTGTAATTAAGGCAGCATAGTAAGGTCATAGCCTAAGCCTGTGCAGCTGAAAGTCCATGAAAATAATTCACCGACCTATAATCTCAATCAGTCGGGCGGTAGTATTTGCCTTTAATATTTTGAGATACTATTTGTACGGGGTCCATGTAGATGTGTTTAAGGAACACATAAAGCCTACATGACGTGTTTACCCAAAATGACTAGAATCTACGTCAGAGAAGGTGGTTGGAGCTTTTGAAGGATTGGTGTATGAGTGTTCTTACCATCTAGGCAAGGCTAGTGGTGGTGGACGCTCTTAGTATGCTTTTCATGGAGAGTGTGTCCTAAGTAGAACAGGAAAGGAAGGAGAGTTAGTGAAGGATGTACATCGACTTGCACGGCTAGGAGTCCGTCTTGTTGACTCGATAGATGGTAGTGTCATTGATCAGAATGGGTCAAAATCATCCTTAGTGACTAGAGTAAAGTTAGACAAGACGAGGATCCTATTTTGGTAAATTCAAAGGAAGCCATTCATAATCGTAAGGTAGACCTTCTTCGAAGAGGAGATGAGGTGCTTCTGACATTAGGGTTTCTTGTGCATTTTGGGTGTTGATAATTCAAGAGATCGGATGTTGCATGAGGCCTATGGTTCTAGATATTCCATACATCCAGGTGCCACCAAGATGTACCGACACCTACTTCGAGGTCTATTGGTGGAAGGGCATGAAGAAAGACATAACGTAGTTTGTGGCTAAGTATTCGAATTATCAACATGTGAAGGCTGGGAAAATCAAAGATCTAGAGGTGTGTCACACATTAGTATCTTACTTTGAAATGTGGAGGATATCAATATGGACTTTGTTACGTGGTTAACTCGCACTCATCTACGTATGACTCTATTTGGGCGGTTGTGGACAAGTTGACTAAGGCAACTCATTTTCTACCACCAAAACGATCGATTCAAAGGAGGATTGTTCTGGTTGTACATTTGGGAGTTGATCGGTTTCATGGAGTGCCATTGTCCATCATATCAGATAGAGGTACCAATTTACCTCCCAGTTTTAGAGATAATTTCTAAGGAGACTTGGTGCTCGTGTCGTTCTTTCACCCGTAGATAGATGGTCGATCAAGCGGACTATTCAGACTCATAAGGATATGTTGAGAGCATGTGTGTTTTATTTTAATGGTAGCTGGGATTATCATTTACCTCTCATTGAGTTTGCATATAACAATTGCTACTATTTCATCATTCAGATGGCTTCGTTTGAGCTTTTGTAGCTGAGATGTAGATCACCTATTGCTTGGTTTAAAGTCGGTGAAGCTGCGATGATAGGGACTGCATTCATTCATGAGGCTATGGAGAAAGTTCAGCTTATAAGGGACAGGTTGAAAATAGCTTAGAGTTGCCAAAAGTCCTATGCGGATGTGAGGAGGAGAGAACTTGAGTTTGAAGTTGAGATTGGGTGTTTCAAAAGGTGTCTATGAACAGAGTGGGATGATATTCGGAAAGAAACGGAAACCCACCTCATTATGTTGGTTCGTACCACGTTGTACAGGTCTGCAAGGCAGTCAGGACCACGTAAGATCCATCGTGGTAATATTCGCAGGCGATCTAGTTCCCATTGTTCCTCATGATTTCAAGTATGCATGTTCATCACTATGATATTATGCTTTCAGGATTTCACCCAACGACCGCCTACTAATCATTACCAGTTTGCAGCTTTGGGTCATTCGTTTTAGTTATGATATTCAGTTATTTTCATATCATGATTTCTAGAAATAGAATGCAAGTCCTACTTCCTCAGAATCTTATCTTGACAGACATGTACTTGTATGATTTATGATTTTACTTACTTAGCGCTTTTACTTAATTTCGGCATACTCGGTACATTTCACGTACTGACTATTATAGTCTATGTTGTATCATTTCATGATACATGCTCGGATATTCAAGCTCAGTCCCATCATTTGCAAGACTGTGCCTTAGCACTTATCGCCGAGTTGGTGAGTCCTCATCTTTCGAGGCCTTTCTATTCAGCTGTATCTAGTACTTTAGTTTTAGACTTTGAGTGAGCAATCTGGGTCTTGTCCCATCAACTCATCAGTAGAAGAGGCTGCCAGTCATAGTGTGCAGAATCAGCTTCGATCTTGAGTATGTATTCATCTTAAGGAGATTATTAGACTTCAGCTATATTAATTATGTTGATCTTCCGCTTTATTATGTTTGAGTTGAGATTTTATTCATAACATGGGTCAACTTGAGTCTCTCGGGGTTCCTGCCCCGTGTCTCGATCCGGGCTAGGTCTTGAAACAGGATAGTCGTGCCTACACCAAAGTGGGACACCGACAATATGAATTCTAGTTACAGGCTTACCTCATACCATGTAAATTTTACCTTACTTAGGTCATTGTTGAAAGGCTAATGAGATCAACCCATTTATTGCTGGTCAGAACCCATTTTCAACTAAAGATTATGGCCGAGTTGTATATTAAAGAAATAGTCCTGGGCCACATGGTGTCCCAAGCACTATCATTTCGAAAGAGGGGTATGATTCATGTACTGGTTTTGGAAATTGTGTTAGAGAGGATTGGTGCACATAATAACTGAGTACAACATCTCATCCCCACTCAGGTGGACAAGTTGGATCGCACGTTTCAAAGCTCGAAGATATGTATAGGCGGTGTGATCATCTACCTCTTATGGAGTATGCATATAGTAATAGTCACCATTATACCATCAAGATGGTTCCTTATGGGGCTTTATGGATGAAATGTAGGTCCCCCAGGATGGTTCGAAGTGGGTGAATCCAACTTAATTAGACTCCTGACATGATGCACCAATCGGCGAAGGTTAAATTCACCAGAGAGCATTTACCAATGTACTGAGTTAAAATATGTCCATTCTCGATCTACAAGATAGAGACTTAGAGGTTGATGCGACGACTGTGTATCCTTTGAAATTTTATCAATGAAGAGCGTTACGAGATCTGACAAACGACAAGCTTATCCCTAGATTCACAGCCACCAGATCCCCAAAAGATAGCCATGTGGCCTATGATTTAGAGTTACCACTGATAGGACTTGTTCGCTGATGTTACACAAGCGTGTAGACCCTTCTTAGGCTGTCCTTATAGTCATGATGTTCATGTCATAGAAGAGTTTTCCTATAAAGAGACTCCAAAAGTTATATTAGATAAACAGGATCAAGAATGAGGACAAAAAATATCTCTCATAGTTCTAACAATAATGTAGAAGAGATGACTTAAATGAGGATGACATGAGATCTAGATATCCTCATTTATTCCAGACCTTATGAGGATGGTACACTAATTTTCGCATACACTTACACTTGAGATGAGATAATTCTCATGTGTTGTATTGTTTTATTGTTACTATTGTTGTCAATTGCTCACCATATGCTAAAATGAACCACATTTTCACTATTGTAGCATCTTGTGAGGAGCCGTGTTGGATTTTTCTGTGTTTTAGTTTTTCGGATAGTCCATATTATAGAGGAGACTTTGCCCAAATTTTGTGCAAAATTTAAGGACACAACTAACCTCATGTTGGATTACATTCGAGGAAAAATGTTCCTAAGGGGGATACGCATTCTCGTAGTTTTCACTATTGTTTAGCCGATGCGTGCATATGTACGTTGAGAGTTTGGGGTATGGGACGTGCAGGAGAAGGCTAGATGAAGGAACGTGTGAGTGCATGATCGAGCTTATTGAAGGTCGTGCTGTGAGATAGGGCGCTCCCAGCGGCACGTCACACCTGTCCCACGACGCATGGAGTGCCTTTAATACCCCAGAAGTGACTAAGACTAGACTCGGGATTTGGGAATGAGATCAACAAAAAGTTGGGAAAATATCACAAGATCATCATCACGAGTCATGCGATCATAAGACTAGACTCGGGATGGCACTGCATGGTATGTTTTTGGGTGTGAGGACTCCTAGACCAACGAGTCCAAGGCAATTCTAATTGGTCAATAACATATCATTGTCGTTGGTCATTGGTCGTTGTTGGTTGACCTCGGGATTGCACGAAGAAGTACGGCTCATGGTAAGGAGTAACGAGTCGGGGTACTACGTGTGGAGAGGTACAAAGTGGCGCTCATGCAGGTAACAGATTGGTCCAAAGACACATTGTTTAGAGGTACGAGTCATTGGTTGACTCGTAGGAAGTCTCTGAAATTGCTTGGTGAGGAGTCAATGGTGATGATGAGAGGACACAATGGGTCAAGCAGTCTAGTAATCGAATTGCTCACGAGCCGTTGTACCAGACCCGAGAATTTAACAAATGATGATAGGAAGTAACGGATGGATACCACGAGCTGTGGTATCAAGGAAACCCCATTGTATTGGCTACAGTCACTAGCAGTGTTAAATTTCCAAACTTTTTATTAAGGTTATTTTTGTAATTCCTTAGCTCTAAGGTCCTAAACTACATCATTTTAAGCTCAGTTAGAAGGGTTTTAATAGTGTTAAACCTATCCTAATGCTTAACGTTCCATGCATGCAAATTTAGAGTTCTTCCTTGGAGATCTTTGAGGAATTTCCGATCTTGCATACTTACATGCCCAAGTGATATTTTATATCTTCTAGTCGTGTTTCTTAAATTAAGTGATTACATTCTCATGTGATTTTGTATAAATTCGTGCATGAACTAACCAATATGATTAGCTCTTTGGTTGTAGGTGAAAAGGCTTCTTAGGAGGGGCTAAATTGAATGATGCAAGCATGAAGGAGTTGGGAAGGGACATAGAGGATGATGGCAAGAAGTAGACTCGCCCATTCCATCATGTGCTATGCGTGCCCGCACGCTAGGAAACATGCCACGGCAGGGCATCTGTGCTAGGCAACAAGGCCACGCTGAGGTACCCGCATGATGGCATCCTAATCCAATGAAGAGTCACGATGGAAGTGTGCCATGCCCGCCGCCCTCTCGTGCTAGGCATCGGTCACGTTGCACGACGTGCACAACCTGCCCATGCCAGCACCAACCAGTAGCTATCCGCGTTTGCTCCATGTCATGGTGGGAAATTGCGCACCAGCCCGCGTTAGACACGCAGAACAGTCCATGCACGGCCAAAATTGCAATTTTCCACTTACTATAAATTAAAACCTTTGCTTCTAAATTCATTTATCATGAAATATCTTTCGGGAAAACCATAAAGGAGAGAAGGGAGAAGGAAGAACTCCTACCTAGGTTCAATTTTTATACTCCTTTTAATCATTCTGTAAGTATTTCATTTTAACACATTTTTGGTATTTGAACGAACATTAGTGGCTAAAACTTTACTCTATGGTTGAGGCTACGTAATATGACCGTGAATGCATGAATTCTTCATTCGTTTGAGTTTTAGTTGTTGTTTTGTCTTACACTATTTATTATTAACGCTTATGTTTGATCACCAGAAAACATACGATTAAGCTTAGATAAAAGCCTCAAAGAGTAACCCTAGTCTAGAACATGAGAATGTTGGGAGCAAGTTATTATCTTTAAGATAAGGATTCGCGATTAGGATAGAAATTATACCAGACCACCTTGCTTGGTTATTAAAACGGGATGAGCTAGATACCGACTTAGAATTATCACATCACCACTCGTAGAAGTAGTTGTTAAACTAAGTCCAGTTAAATGGTTAGAGGTGAAACTACATAATCAAGTGGTGCAACCCTGCAAACCACATCCATGTAGTTAAATTTCACGAATTAGGACGTCACATCCCCTGCTCAACGATGCAGGTGCGAGACTTGTTTGTCGTGTTTAGAGGTTCGAAAGACCGTGAACATCGCATTTTAATTATGTGAGACAACAATCAAGTTTTCATACTCGAACCATTGTGAATTGTAGCATTGCATGATTGTGAGGCCTTAACTCTAGTTGCTTCTTATATTGTTTCTCGAGTATTTTGTGATCACCCCTATACTTAATTAGAATTTCTCAAAATTTCTATAATCAACACTTGTGAAGGTTAATTTTAACACTTGAAACTTGAATAATCGTTGAACTTGTCCAGTCCCTGTGGCTCGGCATCCTACTGAAAAATGCCACTATATTACTTTTTACGACCGCGTACGCTTGCGAGTGCGCTGGGCGAAGCAAATTTTGGCACCGCTGCCGGGGACTGTGATGTTTAGTGAATTTTTCTATTTTTGTGTGATTTATTAATTCCTTAAGTGTTGAAAACTTGGTCTTAGCCCTTATTGCAGATGTGCTGTCCTTGCAGAGCTTGCAAGGAATAGAGAATTGGTGGAACCATTTTTGGAACCTTAACACCAACTGCATTTTCTCGTGAGGGAAGCTCAAGATAAAAGTTGAAAAAGGCAAGAGCAGAACAAAAATCCACCAGTTGGGCAAGGCAGTTGTTACCTCGACCAAATGGCAAATGACCAGTTCGGCAGAAGTGGCAATCCCACCAAAGGACAAAT
The DNA here is from genome assembly GCA_018107945.1 of Datura stramonium. Taxonomy (NCBI): domain Eukaryota; kingdom Viridiplantae; phylum Streptophyta; class Magnoliopsida; order Solanales; family Solanaceae; genus Datura; species Datura stramonium. The sequence goes on from JACEIK010002370.1 coordinate 114,964, forward strand.
GTGACCCCCAGTATCCGCAAAACCGTGAGCCTAGAGGGAACTTCATTTAAATGTAACATGGTGCAACCGTTACATTCCACCGCGCTCACCGGGATGACCTATGAGGACCTACGGGGCCGCACTTGGCGTAACTTCTTGGAGACGTTGACACCTTCGTCCCTGTGGATTATCAATCGGACATGTCTGACTCACACTCCTTCCCATATCTCATTGTTGGGAGAAGCAAAGAGGTGGTTGAAGGGTGAGCCACCGAATTCCATTACTTGGGATGACTTAGCAAAGAAATTCCTAATTAGATTCTTCCCTTAAGGCAAGACTGCCAAACTCGTGAGTGAAATATTAAGCCTGCCAGAGGCCGGAGGAGAACTTATAATTGGCTTGGGAGAGATTCAAGTCATTATTGAGAGACTGCACCCATCACTAGAAGTCCAATGAAGTGCTAGCCCATACCTTTGTGGAAAGTCTCCACACACCAAAATTTTACTAGACTCTCGTATCAAGTGGTAATGACCAGAAGACTTATGATGAGTTGTACACTTTGCTGAACAAAGATTGCTCAAGGAAATCTAGAGTGGCACAACGAAGCACGAGAGGTAGGTAAGAGGCAAAGAGGGGCTGATAGAGGTGGATGGTGTCAATGCCTTGGCGGCACAAACAGGGCATTATTTCAAAGATTGGGATGATGTCTCGCTTCAATAACCGAGTATGAACCAACCATAGGGGACAGAAAGCAATTAAGCAAGCTCCGAAAGTCGTGTGTGAAATCAGGTAATAATGGGCAATAATGCAGAATCTGCGTATTAATCATGAATCGGTCAATTTTGTTTGGAATGTTCAGAGAAAAACTGAAATTTGGGAACAACTATAACAAGAATTGGCAGCCACCTAAATTTTTCTTGGGGTAGAAATCGTAGTCGTAGCTACCAGCAACCTCACGTAGACTTATCGCCAGCAGTAACAGGCGTAATGTGGCTGCATGAGCAAAGAGCAACATTGAGGAGATGTTGCAGAAAATTATGGTTACATAAACCCAATTAAGCAGAGAATTTGGCGAAGATGGCATCGTATTTGAAAATCAGCAAGCTGACACCTTAAATCTAGAAAGCGTATGGGTCAAATAGTAGCTTCTCTGCACACTGCATTCCTTAGGAGGGTTACACAAATGACATAGATAAAACCCCTGATAAGTCAATGCAATCATTCTGAGGAGTGGCAGGCAAGGGCCGATGCACCAAGAAAGGAAAAAATGAAATGAGCTAGTCAGAAAGGGGCCATAACGAGCAGGGAGACTCAAAGGCCGTGGCAACACAATGCACAATCATCAATGTAACCAACATAGACCACCCCATATTCCTCAAAGGCTCAAGAAGAGCAAGGAGGAGGAATGCCTTAAGAAGTTCTTTTAACTTCACATAAATTTGCCTTTGCTTGATGTTTTGCAGGGAATGCCAAAGTACGCTAAGTACTTGAAAGATGTGGTGGCCAACAAAGTCATATTGGTGGGATGTTCAAACTTTGGCACTAATAGCGGAGTACAGCTACAGGGTAACGAGTAAGATACTGGAAAGCTCTGGGAGTTTTACCTCCCATACAAATTGGTAAGGCTGAAGTGATAAGAACTCTCTCAGGATTTGGGGGCAAAAGCAAAGAAATCTAATGCCCTATCTTTCTTAACACCTTAGGTTGGGTCATCTAAGGCCAAGACGCAGTGATGCTGCAGCCGGCAGACAAGTATCAAGTGGCACCAGATTGAATAATTGAGGACCTTCTCATCAAAGTGTATGTTCGTTATACCCGTTGGATCTCATCATACTTGATTTTATGTTGATGATAAGGTACCTCTAATCTTGGGAGGCCATTCTGGCCACTGGAGGAAAATTATAAATGTATGACCCTAAAATGAGAGTCCATGATGAAGAAGAGCTCTTCCGAGTTTACTAAGAGATCAACTCACCAACACACTATAGAGACCTTTGTAAGGTCAGTGTGTTGTCAGAGGATAAGTGTGGGGTGGCAGATTCCATAGGTCCATGGCCGCATAAGATGACCGCATTTGCACTCAATTTGATGGAGGGCTTCAAGTAAAGAAGAAGTTGGAAGAAGAGAGGGATAGAGGAGTTTGCTCCTCGAAAATAAAAAGAGATGAAGATGGTTATCGAAAGGGAACAATGGTTTGAGGATTTCCTGAGAAAGATAGTCCACATCGTGCCGCGACATAAAATAAGTCACACGCTGGGAGGCAACCTAAGTCGGGCACTAGAGGGGCACTTAAGCTCTTTTGTTTTGTTTTGGTGTATTTTCACTTTTTGTTGTTGGTGGTAAATTGAGCACAGGTTGAGGGGAAGTCTGAGTACCCCTAGAAGAGGAAGCTAAGGAGCATGAAAAGGATGAGTGTGGGTCAAAAACCCACTTGTGCAAAAACGAGAGAAAACTTGTTATCTAGCCTAGAGGCCTCAGAGTATTTCACATGACCCAAACATACACCGAATCGTAGACACGGGACAAGGAGCCCTGAGAGACCCCAAGTCGACCCATGGCATAAGTATACATCTAATTCAATCACAGCGAGCAGAAACTTAGAATAGAGAAAGTAATCATAACGTAACATGAGGAAAACAAGATAATACTGATACAACAAGGCGGAATACAACTTTTAGTCCGACAAGCCTCTAAACATGAAAGGTGAATTGATGGGACAACTCCCAACTAATCCAACATCTAGAAAAATTGAAGGAATAACATACAGTGTGAATATGTAGCCCTCGAAACATGAGGAATCACCCAATATGCAGAGATCAAGTCCAAGTCTATCTACGGGTGAGGATGTGTTCGAGAACTGACCTGTATCATAAGACAATACATCATAGAAAGTATGTGATCGGTACGGGAATGTACTATGTGCAAGGTAATTAAAAAGGACATTTAAAATATGTATAAAAACTCATAAGTGATCATAAGAATAGGACAACATGCTCATAACATATTTATCGTAATATAACATACTCAAGGTTTTCAAACATTCGTAATATAAACATAATCATAATCATAATAGAAGAGCCTGCATTTAACATAACTTGATCCAACATTCATAATAATAAACATGCATAAATCATGAGGAACAGTGAGAGATTCTCTTAACCGACATACCCTATATGAGCACACATGAAGCCTGACTTGTAACCCTAGTCGTGAGGGTGTGTTCAAACTTTGCCAAGGGTAGGAACTATGAAGGGCAATCACACATGAAGGGCCCACTGGGCCAGGGACAAGCATAAAAGGGTCTCAACACACCTACGATGGAACGTAGTTCATGAGATCCGAGGCTTAACATGGGCCCCGAACCTACTCGGTGCTCCGATACTACTCCCAAAACATATACTGCTCATATTAATACATACATGAGTTCATGGACTAGTCAAACCATGATATTCGTAAACATGCTTGAATATACGTGAACTATCCATGACTTGAGGCCCATGGGTCGACCAAGAACATAATTCATGATTGATAAAATTCATGCATACTTGTAGATCATTCATGTAGCTTGAAATTCATAAGTTCATAATATTAAAAATAAATTATTAATAAATTCATAACTATGTCGGCTTATAGTAAAATCATTAATTAGGGGCATGGGTGTGGAAGAATCCACCCGTTGAGGACCTTATATACCTGATTATCAACTCCCTAACCTCTTAAAAGCCCAAGAATGAAATTGAAGGAATTGAGGTGAAAGCTTGAAATCTCCCTTGAATCCCTCTCAAAGTTCTTGCATGCATGAATGGGAGTTTAGAGTAGGTCATTCTCTTAAAACCTATATTTCCTCTAAGACAAAACGGTGTAGTGTAGGTTCTATATCGCGAAAAGTCAAATATACCCTTAATGAACCTGCCCCTAAAATCTCGGACGGGTGGAACCTACGAGTGTTCAACGAGTAGTGGAACCCACCCACATCCCGTCCCGCCTTCTCGTTGAAAATACCGTAGAAAGCCAATTCTCGAAATCGTACCATGGATACACAAATGACGGATCGCCCTAATCTTCTACACCATACCTCTGGTCGTTGTTTCCTTCTTTTTCCTACTCTGCACTCCCATTCCACGAGTATCACCATAACTCATTGTAAGCTTCAATGGGGCGTGGTTACCACCCATTGTCTCCACTATGATAGCCAATGTGCCTCTTGGCTTCACGACCGCTATCAACGGACCGCCATTCCTCACAATGGAACATTGTAACACCTGTTGCTACTTCAGTCATCTAGGCTGACTCCTTACACCGACCACCACGTACGGTCCGTGGTTACTTCTACTATAGGTCGCGGGTACTCCTATCGTTCTACAACATTTTTCCCAATTTTCAGTAGCTTTTGCATTTAGCTTCCTGTGTTTACTCCTAAGCACTTCTAGGGTATTACAATATCTCCTCTTGGGAACATTCATCCTCGAATGTAGGAAAACAACAAACATAAACATACAATTTACCGTAGCTATATACCGATCATTTAATCTAAATTTCACGGAATGGCTACCTCCGAAAAAACTATAGCTGAAATGATCTCATACCTCACATACACATCAATACACATAAGAGAAACTTGCACACATGAATTGAACATGAAACTAAATGGACTTATAGGGTAGAAGTGATACCTTAAGTAAGAACTGAGCCGAGAGAACAAATGTGGGTTTCTAGCCATCATGTCCGCATCGCTTCCCACGTAGCCCCTCAACATGCTGATTACTCTAAAACCTTAACTGAAGCTATTCCTTATTTCTCAATCTCCGAACATGACGATCCAAGATTTTCAACGGGAATCCTTCAAAATCGAGGTTGTCTTTTACTCCAATATTGTCTATCTGACTACAAAGGTCAATCACCCAAACACTATTTTCTCAAAAGTGACACATGGAAGATGGGATGAAGTGAAGAAAACTCCGATTGAAAGTCCAACTCATACACCACCTTACCAACTCTTCCTTTGCTATAAGCTGGTAGGGACCAACATAAGGTAATCGAGTTTCCCTTCTTCGAACCGCATGACTCTTCTATGGGAGATAGCTTTAGAATTACCCACTATCCACATCAAACTCCAAATCTCTTCTCCTCACATCAGCATACGATTTCTGATGACTCTGAGCAATTTTTAACCGGTCTCTTATCAACTGGACCACTATAGCCTCATGAAACGAATCATGGTCCTACTTTTCTCACCAACCTCAAAACCATCTGATGGGCGCATCTTACACCTTCGCTCATAAAGACCCTCGACCTCGCGCTATCCGATACTAGAGTGATAGGTGTTATTATAAGCAAACTCGATTAAGGGAAAATGATCAACCCAACTACCTTTGAAATCGATAACACATGCCCTAAACATATCCCCAGGGTCCGAATGGTTCATTCTCGCCTCAGCACTCAGTTTATGGATGGAATGTTGTACGAGCTTAATTTGAGTCCCAATCCCTTCTGAAAAGATTGCCAAAACTGGGAGGTAAATTGAGTACCTCTGTCTGAAATAATAGACAAGGGCACTCCATGAAGTCGAACCAACTCCCCTGAATATATAACTTACAATCATTCGCCGAATCTAGGTCTTGACCGGTAGGGAGTGTGCAGCCTTTGTTAACTTGTCCACCACCACCGAAATTGAATCATAGTGTCGGCGAGTGCGAGGTAGTCCCATAATGTAATCCATATTAATATCTTCCCACTTCAAAGTAACAGAATGCTAATATCTTGAAGTACACATCTCGGCCTCTCGTGCTCGACTCCTTACTTGCCGATGCTTAGAAACTTGGCTATGAACTCGTTGATATCCTTCTTAATACCTGTCATGTCCCGCCTGGGGGGTATGATTGGCACCTGGTGCCCTAGTAGACCTGGACTGCTGACTAGTGAGCCTAAGCACATCTGCGCCTGATCACGGGAAATAATATAGGTCCCGTTATACGTTTTACAACTTAAATGAGTCGTGTTTTCTAAGCTATTTGATACATTTCCATGTGATTTTATATAAAAGTGAAGATATAAAGGTCCAACATGATTAGCTTTGTTTTGTAGGTTTTTGATGACTTTTGAGGAGCTAATTCATGAGTTGGTGAAGTAGAGGCTTGGAGACGGGAAGAAACACGCAAACGCCGGAAGAGGAGGCTCAAAATGTTTCACCGGGCGCGTCGGGCAACGTGCCACGGCAGGCAAAGCTGCCCAAGACAGCTCCCTGCTCGCATTGGCAACGTGCCACGGCAGGGTTGGCACCGCGACCAAGCCTATGCAACGCGTTGCCCTGGCAGCGTGCCACGTTGCCAACGGCAGTGGTGCCGCTGTGTGGTCGAGTTTCGGGCGATTTTGAAGCCTCCGTTGTTCGGCCGTGTCACGGAGGCAATGCTCCATGTTACAATTTCGCACACGTTGCTTGTTATTCCGGACAAATTCCTACTATTATAAATAGCACACTTAGGTTTATTCTGCCAGTACTATCTTGGTGGAGCAAGAACGTGGGTTACAGCAGCTTCGAGGGATCTAAATTCTTAGGTTTTTCTATCTCTTTCTTGTTCCTTTCAATTGCTTGTATGATTAACACTCTGTTTAATGATGTTTAATCCACAAATGAGTGGCTAATTCTCCTTCTTGCTGAGGTTATGAACTTGGTGTTGAAATGTAATTATTGATTACCGTTTATTTTCTTTTCTTCCATGGTTGTTCTATTTAATTTTTGTTCTTACTACATTAATATCTGGCCAATGTTAGTGTAAATCCAAAAGTCCGGTTTCACCCGAGAGGGCAAGAAATTGGAAAGTTGTGAATTAATAGGATATGATCTTTTCTTGGTTTGGGAAAATTAAGAATTGATTTACCTTCGGGAGGTAAACATACCCGAAAGTCGTATTAGTCGGGTGTGGGAACCGGTTTCGTATAGCTAGAACTTGAATTCTTCTTATCACGAAAATGTAGGTGGAAGGTTCATGATTCTTAAGTTGGGTTAAATACGAGAGTTTTAATCCATAGGCAAATTTAGTTGCGACTAGCAACCGGAGGAAAAGATAAACCACGTATATTGATAGTCTGCTTTCTTCACATGTTCTTTTGTAGCCTCGCATGCTCTCATCCATATAGTTAAGACTCAACTGTATAGATAGCCTAGTTTAGTATAAAAATATATTTCTCAAAACAAACAACTTTTCTTTACATCGTTGTTCCTCACCGTTGTAGTTGTAGTAAATTAACACTTGAAAAGGTTTTACCCTAGTCCAAATTCCTTGTGGGTTCGACATTCCATTTCCTTAAAAAGAGCCACTATATTACTTGTACGAATCTATACACTTGCGGGCTCATCATGTTTTTGGCGCCGTTGCTCTGGGACTGGCAATCGGTAAATTTTTTTTTTTTTTTTATGTGTTAGTTAACGAATTCAATACAAGCAGACAACATGTTTTTAAATTTTATTTTATTTTAAAAGAAAAAAATATTTTGATTGTTTTTGGATATCCTTCTTGACATCTTGGAACATAACAATTTAAATGGTGAATACCTGCTACTTTTGATGAGTCTTGTCTGAATTTCGGAGGACACCACTTGTGGCAGCACTATAACACGGTAACATATGTGGTGGTCAAGAAGGTTATTGGAATGGTCAATCAATGCATACTCCCTTCCCGAACCCCTACTGCTATGGATCCTTCGTTGTTTTTGCTGAATATAGGCATGATGAAAATGAGGACTTGGGACGCCAAGCTCGACAGAAGACATGTTAGAAAGAAGATGCTTGAGCAAACACAAGCAACGAGGGAGGTGATGGAAGCAATGAGAATTCAAAAGTGAAATGGTTTACCTAAAAAGGATGAGCTTTAAATTCACGGAGATAATTAATGGAGGCTGAAAATTGTGATCAATTGCAGGTGACAGTGGAAGGCGATATTCAAGAGGAACTACAAGAGGAAGAAAGGGTGAAATTGTCAAATGAAGCCCGACATTTAGAACCTCTGAGTGTCCCCTGAGGAGCTCATACTTGTAGAAAATCCATTCGTGGGAGAAGAGATAGAAGTTCACCATTTGCAAATACTGGAGAGATAGATGTTGATGCGAAGGAGAGGTATACAAGTAATGGGGTCAATTGCATTGCCAGTTTCGAACCAAGGTGCATTGGACTCACTCGAAGCATTTCTCTACCTTGAGTTTGGTGGAATCTACATTGAAATGGAGTCTTCCAAGCTTATAGAGAAATGTCTACAGAGCACTGTCCCATATTCCTAAACGGCCGAGCCCAATAGACAAAAATGACTTCGCTTACTTAAGGGCCAATAAGTGCAAAAAAGGCAACATCTACTACTTGGTCCTTACAATCTCTCACCACCACCCTAGAACATAAGAGAAAATTGGAGAAGAAATTAGGTGAGATTCATATCCTCAAGGCGGAGGAAAAAGTGGTGGAACTTGACACGTCGTGCCGCGACGTAAAATTAGGAAGGGCCGCTTGGGAGGTAACCCATGGGTACCATAGGTACCATTTTAATTTCTTGCACTTTATTGATTTTATTTATTTTTAATTTTTTGTTGTTTTTGGTGGAAAGTTACACGTATGGGAGGGGAAGTCCGAGTACCCGTGGAAGGAGGAAGCTAACAAGCGTGAAGAGAAAAAGTGTGGGGTGAACACCCACTCGTGCAAATTTGAACGAAAGCATGTTGTTGGCTAGGCCTAAAAGCTCATTGAGTATTTCTCACCCTCTTAAAGTGTTAATTTGATGCTATGAGGACATAGCATGATTCATGGGGTGAGGGAAATTGGGCGAAATTTCAAAATTTCGTGCTTAACAAATTTTTTGGTGAATATAATGCTTGTGTGAAAACAAAATTTGAGAAATGTGAAAACTTTTTTAGTCAAGCATGAATTCATCACCACATTTTTCTTGTCGGTTCTTTTCCGACGGGGGTCTTTGAACCGAAGAACAAAATTTTAATTGAAAAATTAAAAATATTTTTAATAAATATCTAAAAAAAATTCTTTGTTGTCTGTATATAATGTTTTAGCTGTAGTTAGGGACTGTTTCCTACGATGGAATGGATGACGACCGTCTTGAGGAAAAAATTAGTCAATAGGTTTTTGTTCTTTTTTGTAAACTCATAGCTAATGGATGCTTGATATTTTTTTTTATGTGTTATGAATGATTGTAAGATGCGAGTATATGTAGTAAGTTGAAGCATGCCAGTTTATAACTTTGTTTGAGACACTGAGGCTCTTGAATCTGACTCGATATGATTGAAGCCATTTTTTAAATTCTGGTGATTAATAGCAAGAGTCCGCTGAATGTGTCTTGAATTGAGCATGTGCAATGAGCAAGGTTTTGAGTATTCTCGTGTTATTATGGAATGTCTAGAATTTGCCTGGTGTGTTTATAAAAACGAAATGAAGGATGTAAAATTGTAGGAGATGATTTAGGCATTTGAATTAATCCCATCTATCCTCGTTTACCTACCTTGAGAAATTAATCCTAGTGAGCCCCGTTGGAGCTTGAGCCTATTCTTTTGATAGCTGCAACATGTTTCAAACCTTTTCTTTCATTAACCTTGAATTTGACCCAAAGCTCCTAAGCGTTTGAAGAAGAAAAATCGGAAAGAGTAAAGGAGTGAGGGAATGAAAAAGAAATGAGAAGTAGCAAGTTGTAGAAGTGAGAAAAGGTCGAAGGTGCACTTGTGTGAAACATTAACCATTATTAAGGAGCAAGAAAAGACAGTAATGAAAAAGTTATTTATAGAGCTCCTTACTGAGAAGTCAAAAGTGCCTAAATAAAAGGGAACAAAAGAGGAAAAAGAAAAGTACCAAGGATAAAAAGGTGAAGTGAAAAAGAAGGAAGTTCACAATGAGGGAGTGATGTATTGGTGTCTTCTTAGGGAAGATAGTCACTACATATCCGATCGCAATAGTACTCATCCTACACTGAGTTACATTGGCAACCCCAAAAGTCCTAATTGATCTTGCATTCGCACATCCTCAAATTCGTGGAGTAAAACACTAAGGGTAAGCTTATGGGTCATTACATAGTGCATGTGAATTCTTTGTGAGAGTGAGTGAAATTTGATTTATGTTCCCACACATGCTGTGATGTAAAAATTAGTTTTGCGTGCGATGTAAGTAATCCCTCTTTCCGTGAGGGCACATGTTTAATGAAGATAAATTGCAGTGGGATTTCTTAATCAGTTGGATTGACATGAGTTTGCTAACATTGAGAGTCGATTCTTGAGGTTAAGAAGTCTTAACATAGTTGTATTTCATAGCATGCTTTATTTTTAGCTTGTTATCTTAAATAATCATCATAGCCGTAATTTGAATCATCGTGCTAGATTAGCTACGTGTGAGTCTTTATTCGTTACGAGATGTAAAAAGGTTGTTCTGAGCACCAACAAGATTTTAAGTGGGGTTGTGATCACGGGAAATAACATAGGTCCCGTGATATGTTTTACAACTTAAATGAGTCGTGCTTAAGCTATTTGATACATTTTCATGTGATTTTATATAAAAGTGAAGATATGTGCTAACCAACATGATTAGCTTTGTTTTGTAGGTTTTTGATGACTTTTGAGGAGCTAATTCAAGAGTTGGTGAAGTAGAGGCTTGAGACGGAAGAAACACCGCAAACGTCAAAAGAGGAGGTTTCAAATGTGCTCACCGGCGCGTTTGCAACGTGCCACGGGTGCAGGCCGCCCAAGACAGCCCCCGCCGCATTGGCAACGGCCACGGCAGGGTGGCACCGCGACCAAGCCTATGCAACGTGCCCTGGCAGCGTGCCACGCCGCCACCAAGCGGCGTGGTGGCCTGTCGAGTTTCGGGCGATTTTAAAGCCTCCGCGCTCGGGCCGTGTCACGGAGGCCAGTTCGCGCTATATCCGTGACACGTTGCTTGTTATTCCGGGACAAATTTACTATTATAAATAGCACACTTAGGTTTATTCTTACAAAATTCTGACTTGGTGGAGCAAGAACGGGCATAAAAGGGGCCTGAGGACGAAATTCTTAGGCTTTTCTCATCTCTTCTTCCTTTCAATTGCTTGAATAGATTAACACTCGTTTAATGACAAGCTTAATCCACAAATGAGTGGCTAATTCTCCTTCTGCTGAGGTTATGAACTTTGTGTTGAAATGTAATTATTGATTGCTGGTTTATTTTCTTTTCTTCCATGGTTGTTCTATTTAATTCTTGTTCTTACTACATTAATATCTCGCCAATGTTAATGTAAATCCAAAAAGTCCAGTTTCACCAGAGAGGGCAAGAAATTGAAAGTTGTGAATTAATAGGATATGATCTTTCTTGGTTTGGGAAAATTGGGAATTGATTTACCTTCGGGATAGAAATATACCCGAAAGTCATATTAGTCGTAGGAACCGTTTCAGATAGCTAGAACTTGAATCTTTCTTATCACGAAATGTAGGTGGAAGGTTCATGATTCTTAAGTTGGGTTAAATACGAGAGTTTTAATCCATATGAATAGGTTCCGACTAGCAACCTGGAGGGAAAAGATAAACCACGATATTGATAGTCTGCTTCTTCACATGTTCTTTTGTAGCCTCAAAGATGCTCCTCATCCATAGTTACAGACTCAACTGTATAGATAGCCTAGTTTAGTATAAAAATATATTTCTCAAACAAACAACTTTATTTTACACTGTTGTCTTCACGCTGTAGTTGTATAAATTAACACTTGAAAAGGTTTTACCTCTAGTCACAAATTCTTGTGGGTTCGACATTCCTATTTCTAAAAGAGCCACTATATTACTTGTACGACCCATACACTTGCGGGCTCATCAAGTTTTATGCCGTTGCCGGGACTGGCAATCGGTAAATTTTTTTTTTTTTTTTTTTATGTGTTAGTTAACGCAATTTTCTATACAAGCTGCAGACAACATGTTTTTAATTTTATTTTATTTTTAAAAGAAAAAAATATTTTTGATTGTTTTTGGATAATTCTTCTTGACATGACATCTTGAACATAAATGGTTTAAATGGTGAATAATTATACTTTGATGAGTCTTGTCTGAATTTCTCGGAGGACACCACTCTGTGGCAGCACTATAACACGTGTAACATATGTGGTGGTCAAGATGGCCATTGGGATGGCTGTCCGAAGGCATACCCCCTTCCCCGAACCCCTACTATGATCCTTCCGTTGTTTTTGCTGAATATAGGCATGATGAAAATGAGGACTTGGGGGACGCCAAGCTCGAATAGAAGATATGTTAAAGAAGATGCTTGAGCAAACACAAGCAACGCAGGGAGGTGATGGAAGCAATGAGAATTCAACTAGCAGAGAATGGAGCGACTCTAAAAGGATGAGCTTTAATTCACGAGATGATTACTGAGGCTGAAAATTGTGATCAATTGCATGACAAAGTGGAAGGCGATATTCAAGAGGAACTACAAGAGGAAGAAAGGGTGAATTGTCAAATGAAGCCCGACATTTAGAACTCCTTGAGTGTCCCCGTGGAGGAGCTCATACTTGTAGAAAATCCATTCAGGGAGAAGAGATAGAAGTTCACCATTTGCAAATACTGGAGAGATAGATGTTGATGCGAAGGAGAGGTATACAAGTAAGGTCAATTGCACATGGTCGAACTATATTGGACTCACTCGAAGCATTTCTCTACCTTGAGTTTGGTGGACGACATTGGAAATGGAGTCTTCCAGGCTTATAGAGAAATGTCTAGAGGAGGACCAAGTCCCATATACTCTGAAATTTGCTGAGCCCAATAGTGACAAAATGACTTCGCTTACTTAAGGGCCAATATGCAAAAGGCAACATCTACTATCATCCACAATCTCTTATCACCACCCCTAGAACATAAGAGAAAATTGGAGAAGAAATTAGGGGTGAGATTCATATCCTCAAGGCGGAGGAAAAGTGGTGAAACTGACACGTCGTGCCGCGACGTAAAATTAGGCGCTGCCGGGAGGCAACCTTGGCTAAAACCAGGTACCATTTTAATTTCTTGCATTTTTATTGATTTTATTTTTTTTAATTTTTTGTTGTTTTTGGTGGAAAGGCTAATGTATGGAGGGGTCCGAGTACCCGTGAAGGAGGAAGCAACAAGCGTGGAAGAGAAAAGTGTGGGTGAACACCCACTCGTGCAAATTTGAACGAAAGCATGTTACACAGCCTAAAAGGTCTCAGGGAGTATTTCTCACCTCTTTAAATTTTAATTTGATGCTAAGGAGGACATAGCATGATTCAAGTGTGTGAGGGAACTTCAAGGAAATTGCACTGTGCTTAACAAATTTTTGGTGAATATAATGCTTGTGTGGAAAAAAACAAAAATTTGAGAAATGTGAAAACTTTTTTAGTCACATGAATTCATCACCCGCTGGTATTTTTCTGCACTGCCCTTCCTATCAAATGTCTTTGAACCGAAGAACAAAATTTTAATTGAAAAATTAAAAATATTTTTATTTTTTTTGTTTTTTTCAAGCTGTCTGTATATAATGTTTTAGCTGTAGTTAGGGACTGTTTCGACGATGGAATGGATGACGACCGTCTTGAGGAAAAATTAGTCAATAGGTTTTTTGTTCTTTTTTGTAAACTCATAGCTAATGGATGCTTGATATTCTTTATGTTATGAATGATTGTAAGATGCAAGTATATGTAGTGTTAAAGCATGCAAGTGTATAACTTACTTGAGACACTTAGGCTCTTGAATTTGACTCGATATGATTGAAGCTTAATTTTTAAATTCTCGTGATTAACAGTTAAGAGGCTGCTTAATGTGTCTTGAATTGAGCATGTGCAATGAGTGTGTTTTGAGTATATTCTGTGTTATTATGGAATGTCTAGAACTTGCCTGGTCTGTTTATAAAACGAAATGAAGGATGTAAATTGTAGGAGATGATTTAGGCATTTCTTTGAATTAACCCCAATTTTATCCCGTTTTACCTACTCACTGGAGAAATAATCCTGAAGTATTCTGCTGAGCCCTTGAGCCTATTCTTTGACATCTGCAACATAAGCCTAAACCTTTTCTTTTTATTTAACCCTTGAATTTGACCCAAAGCTCCTAAGCGCTTGAAGAAGAAAAAATCGAAAGAGTAAAGGAGTGAGGAGAATGAAAAGAAATGAGAAGTAGCAAGTTGTAGAAGTTGAGAAAAGGTCAAAGGTGCACTTGTGTGAAAATGATTAATCATTATTAAGGAGCAAGAAAAGAAAATAATGAAAAATTATTTATAGAGCTCCTTCCTGACAAGTCAAAAGTGCCTAAATAAAAGGGGAACAAAAGAGGAAAAAGAAAAGTACCAAGGATAAAAAGGTGAAGTAAGGGAAGGAAAGTTCACAATGAGGGAGTGATGTAATAAAAGCGCTTTAGGGAAGATAGTCACTATTATCGATCACAATAGTACCTACCTACACTGAGTTACATTACAACCTAAAAGTCCTAATTGATCTGTATATCTGCACATCCCCTCAAATCTTGTGGAGTAAAACACTAAGGGCAAGCTTTTATGGGTCATATTAGCATGTGAATTTTCAGAGGAGGATAAATTTGATTTATGTTCCCACACATGTTGTGATGTAAAATTGTTTTTGATGGGTAACCTCTTTCCGTGAGGGCACATGTTTAATGAAGATAAAATTCATGTGGGATTTCTTAATCAGTTGATTGACATGGGAGTTTGTTAGGATTGAGAGTCGATTCTGAGGTTAAGAAGTCTTGACATAGTTGTATTTCATAGCATGCTTTATTTTTAGCTTGTTATCTTAAATAATCATCATAGCCGTAATTTGAATCATCGTGCTAGATTAGCTATGTGTAGTCTATTCACATGAGATGTGTGCTGTTCGAGGACGAACAAGATTTTAAGTGGGGCTGTGATCACGGGAAATAATATAGGTCCCTATGATATGCTTGCTAAACTTAAATGAGTCGTGTTTTCTAAGCTATTTGATACATTTTCATGTGATTTTATATAAAGTGAAGATATGTGCTAACCAACATGATTAGCTTTGTTTTGTAGGTTTTTGATGACTTTGGAGGAGCTAATTCATGAGTTGGTGAAGTAGAGGCTTGGAGACGGAAGAAACACGCAAACGCCGGCAAAGAGGAGGCTCAAAACAGCCCACCGGCGCAAGCCGGCACGTGCCACGGCAAGGTATGCCCAAGACAGCCCCCTGCCGCATTGGCAACGTGCCACGCAGGGTGGCACTGCGACCAAGCCTATGCAACGCAAGCTGCCCCTGGCAGCGTGCCACGCTGCCAACGCGCGGTGGTGCCGCTGTGGTCGAAGCCGTGGCAATTTCCGCAAGCCTGTCGGGCCGCGTCACGGGAGGTAATGCTCCGCGTTACACTCGTGAAACGTTACTTGTTATTCCGGGACAAATCTCTACTATAAATAAATAGCACACTTAGGTTTATTCTTACAAAATTCTGACTTGGTGGAGCAAGAAATTGGGTTACAGGCAGCTTCCGAGGACGAAATTCTTAGGGTCTTTCTCATCTCTTTCTTCCTTTCAATTGCTTGTATGATTAACACTGTTTAATGATGTTTAATCCACAAATGAGTGGCTAATTCTCCTTCTTGCTGAGGTTATGAACTCTTGTGTTGAAATGTACTTATTGATTATCGTTTATTTTTTCTCTTTCCATGGTTGTTCTATTTAATTTTTGGTTTACTACATTAATATCTCAAGTATTGTTAGTGTAAATCCAAAAAGTCCGGTTTCACCCGAGAGGGCAAGAAATTGGAAAGTTGTGAATTAATAGGATATGATCTGTTCTTGGTTTGGGAAAATTGGGAATTGATTTACCTTCGGGATAGAAATATACCCGAAAGTCATTAGTCGTGGTAAGGGAACCGGTTTCAGATAGCTAGAACTTGAATTCCTTCTTATCACGAAAATGTAGGTGAAGGTTCATGATTCTTAAGTTGGGTTAAATACGAGAGTTTTAACTAATAGGCAGTTCCGACTTGTAAACTGGAGGAAAGCATAAACCACGTATATTGATAGTTCGTTTCTTCCATGTTCTTGTAGCCTCAAAGATGCTCTCATCCATAGTTACACTCAACCGTATAGATAGCTCAGTTTAGTATAAAAATATATTTCAAAAATAAACAACTTTTTTTTACTGACCGTTGTCTTCACTGGTTGTAGTTGTAGTAAATTAACACTTGAAAAGGTTTTACCTCTAGTCCAATTCTGTGGGTTCGACATTCCGGTTCTTAAAAGGAGCCAACCACTGATATTACTTGGTAACAGACCCATACACTTGCGGGCTCATCAAGTTTTTGGCGCTCGTTGCCGGGGACTCGGCAATCGGTAAATTTTTTTTTTTTTATGTGAAAAACATAATCAATCATACAAGCGTAGACAAATATGTTTAATTTTATTTTATTTTTAAAAGAAAAAAATATCTTGATTGCTCTTGGATACCCTTCTATATGACATCTGGAACATAAATGGTTTAATTGGTGAATACTCATACTTTGATGAGTCTTGTCTGAATTTCAGAGGACACCACTTGTGGCAGCACTATAACACGTGTAACATAAGTGTGGTGGCAAGATGGCCATTGATGGTTGTCCGAATGAATACTCCTTCCCCGAACCCCTACTATGATCCTTCATGGTTTTTTAGGAATATAGGCATGATGAAAATGAGGACTTGGGACGCCAAGCTCTAATAGAAGACATGCTAAAGCAGATGCTTGAGCAAACAGAAGCAACGAGGGAGGTGATGGAAGCAATGAGAATTCAGCTAGCAGAGAATGGAGCGACTCTAAAAAGGATGAGCTTTAAATTCACTAGAGATGATTACCGAGGCTGAAAATTGTGATCAATTGCAGTGACAAAGTGGAAGGCGATATTCAAGAGGAACTACAAGAGGAAGAAAGGGTGAATTGTCAAATGAAGCCCGACATTTAGAACCTCCTTGAGTGTCCCCGTGAGGAGCTCATACTTGTAGAAAATCCATTCAGGGAGAAGAGATAGAGTATACACCATTTGCAACACCAAGAGAGATAGATGTTGATGCGAAGGAGAGGTATACAAGTAAGGGGGTCAATTGCATTACGGTTTCGGAACCAAGGTGCATTGACTCACTGAAGCATTTCTCTACTTGAGTTTGTACGACATAGAATGGGAGTCTTCCAAGCTTATAGAGAAATGTCTAGGAGGAGGACCAAGTCCCATATACTCTGAAATTTGTCGGTGCCCAATAGACAAAATGACTTCGCTTACTTAAGGGCCAATAAGTAAAGAGGCAACATCTACTACTTGGTCCTTACAATCTCTCACCACCACCCCTAGAACATAAGAGAAAATTGGAGAAGAAATTAGGGGTGAGATTCATATCCTCAAGGCGGAGGGAAAAAGTGGTGGTAAACTTGACACGTCAGGCCGCGACGTAAAATTAGGCGCTGCTTGGGAGGTAACCCATGGGTACCATAGGTACCATTTTAATTTCTTGCATTTTTATTGATTTTATTTTTTTTAATTTTTTTATTGTTTTTGGTGGAAAGTTATACGATGGAGGGGAAGTCCGAAAGTACTCCGTGAAGGAGGAAGCAACAAGCGTGGAAGAGAAAAAGTGTGGGTGAACACCTACCGTGCAAATTTGAACGAAAGCATGTTGGTTGGCTAGGCCTAAAAGGCCTCAGGGAGTATTTCTCACCCTTTAAATTTAATTGATATGAGGACATAGCATGATTCAAGTGTGTCAGTGAGGGAAATTTCAAGGAAATTTCAAAAACTTGCTTAACAAATTTTTGGTGAATATAATGCTTGTGTGGAAAAAAACAAAAATTTGAGAAATGTGAAAACTTTTTTTTTAGTCAAGTATGAATTCATCAAGCATGTTTTATAATCTTTTGATAAATTAATAATATTAAAAAAAACAAAAAACCAATTTCCTATTTTATTTTTTTTATGAATTTTGAGTTTTTTTAATTTTTTATTTTTTTATAATGTTTTAGTCATCGTTAGGGACTGTTTCCTGACGATGGAAGGGATGACGACCGTCTTGAGGAAAAAATTAGTCAATAGGTTTTTTGTTCTTTTTTGTAAACTCATAGCTAATGGATGCTTGATATTCTTTTTATGTGTTATGTAATGATTAATAAGATGCAAGTATATGTAGTGTTACATGCAAGTGTATAACTTGTTTGAGACACTTAGGCTCTTGAATTTGACTCAATATAATTGAAGCTTAATTTTAAATTTCCCGGTGATTAGCCGAAAAGAGTCTCATTTAATGTCTTTGAATTGAGCATGTGCAATGAGTGTAAGGTTTTTTGAGTATTCTCGTGTTATTATGGAATGTCTAGAACTTGCCGTGTTTATAAAACGAAATGAAGGATGTAAAATTGTAGGAGATGATTTAGGCATTTCTTTGAATTAACCCAATTCTTATCCTCGTTTTACCTACCTGAGAAATTAATCCTAGTGAGCCCGTTGAGCCTTGAGCCTATTCTTTGATATCCGCAGTCGAGTGCCCAACCATTAACCTTGAATTTGACCCAAAGCTCCTAAGCTTGTAAGAAGAAAATCGGAAAGAGTAAAGGGAGTGAGGAGAATGAAAAGAAATGAGAAGTAGCAAGTTGTAGAAGAGAATAGGTCGAAGGTGCACTTGTGTGAAAATGATTAATCATTATTAAGTAGCAAGAAAAGAAATAATGAAAATTATTTATAGAGCTCCTTACCGACAAGTCAAAAGTGCCTAAATAAAAGGGGAACAAAAGAGGAAAAAGAAAAGTACCAAGGATAAAAAGGGGAAGTAAGGGAAGGGAAGTTCACAATGAGGGAGTGATGTATTGAAAGCGCTTAGGGAAGATAGTCACTATTACCGATCACAATAGTACCTACCTACACCTGAGTTACATTACAACCTAAAAAGTCCTAATTGATCTTACATTCGCACATCCTCAAATTCGTGGAGTAAAACACTAAGGGCACTCAGGGTCATTACATAGTGCATGTGAATTCTTTGAGAGTGAGTGAGAATTTGATTTATGTTCCCACACATGTTGTGATGTAAAAATTGCTTTTTTACATGGGGTAACCCTTCCTTCCGTGAGGGCACATGTTTGCATCAGCTGACAAAACTATGGGATTTCCTTAATCAGTTGATTGACATGAGTTTGTTAAAATTGAGAGTCGATTCCTTGAGGTTAAGTAGTCTTGACATAGTTGTATTTCATAGCATGCTTTTATTTTTAGCTTGTTATCTTAAATAATCATCATAGCCGTAATTTAGAATCATCGTGCTAGATTAGCTATGTATGAGTCTTTATTCACATGAGATGTAAAAAGGTTGTTCGAGGACGAACAAGATTTTTAAGTGTGGGGCTGTGATCACGGAAACAATATAGGTCCTGTGATACGTTTTACAAACTTAAATGAGTCGTGTTTTCTAAGCTATTTGATACATTTTCATGTGATTTTATATAAAAAGTGAAGATATAAGCAATCCAACATGATTAGCTTTGTTTTGTGGTTTTGATGACTTTGAGGAGCTAATTCATGAGTTGGTGAAGTAGAGGCTTGGAGACGGAACAAACACGCAAACGTCGGCAAAGAGGAGGCCCAAAACAGCCCACCTGCGCGTCGGCAACGTGCCACGGCGGGCAGGCTGCCCAAGACAGCCCCCGCCGCATTGGCAACGTGCCACGGCAGGGTTGGCACCGCGACCAAGCCTATGCACGCTGTTTCCGGCAGCGTGCCACGCTGCCAACGCGGCACGGTGCTGCCAGGGCCGAGTTTCGGGGCGATTTCCAGAAAGCCTCCGTTCGGGTCATGTCACGGAGGCAATGTTCGCGTTACACTCCGTGAAGTTACTTGTTATTCCGGGACAAATTCCTACTATTATAAATAGTACACTTAGGTTTATTCTTACAAAATTTGACTTGGTGGAGCAAGAACGTGTTTAGCAGGCAGTTCCTGAGGACGAAATTTTTAGGTTTTTCTCATCTCTTTCTTGTTCCTTTCAATTGCTTGTATGATTAATAGTACTGCTTAATGATGTTTAATCCACAAATGAGTGGCTAATTCTTCTTGCTGAGGTTATGAACTTGGTGTTGAAATGTAATTATTGATTGCTGGTTTATTTTCTTTTCTTCCATACATGGTTGTTCTATTTAATTCTTGTTCTTACTACATTAATATCTGGCGATTGTTAGTGTAAAACCAAAAAGTCCAGTTTCACCAGAGAGGGCAAGAAATTGGAAAGTTGTGAATTAATAGATATGATCTTTTCTTGGTTTGGGAAAATTGGGAATTGATTTACCTTCACGATAGAAATATACCTGAAAGTCGTATTAGTCGTGTGTGGAACCGGTTTATAGCTAGAACTTGAATTCCTTCTTATCAAACAAAACAACAGGGAAGTGTCTTATGATCTGTTACAATATGAGAGTTTTAATCCATAGGCAGTAGGTTCCGACTAGCAACCGGAGGAAAAGATAAACCACGTATATTGATAGTTCGTTTCTTCACATGTTCTTTGTAGCCTCAGCATGCTCCTTACTATAGTTCAGACTCAACCGTGATAATAGATAGCCCAGTTTAGTATAAAAATATATTTTCAAAACAAAACAACTTTTCTTTACATCTTGTCTTCACTCTGCTGTGTTTGTAGTAAAATTTCAACACTTTGTGCAATGTTTCATCCCTAGTCCAGTCCTTGTGGGTTCGACATTCCGGCTCTTAAAAAGAGCCACTATATTACTTGTGCTCTCCCATACACTTGCGGGCTCATCAAGTGGCGCGTTGCCTGGACTCGGCAATCGGTAAAAATTTTTTTTTTTATGTATAGTTAACGAATTCTACAAGCGTAGACAACATGTTTTTAATTTTATTTATGATTTAAAAGAAAAAATATTTTATTAATTTTATGAATTTATGATTTTGATTTTTTTAACATGACATCTTGGAACATAAATGGTTTAAATGGTGAATACTCATACTTTGATGAGTCTTGTCTCAAATTTCGAGGACACCACTTGTGGCAGCACTATAACACGTAACATATGTGGTATCAAGATGGCCATTGGGATGGTTGTCCTAATGCATACTCCCTTCCGAACCCCTACTATGATCCTTCCGTTGTTTTGTCCAATATAGGCATGATGTGAAAATGAGGACTTGGGACGCCAAGCTCTAATAGAAGACATGCTAAAGAAGAGGTTGAGCAAACACAAGCAACGAGGGAGGTGATGGAAGCAATGAGAATTAGCTTAGCAGAGAATGGAGCGACTCTAAAAGGATGAGCTTTAAATTCACTAGAGATGATTACTCGAGCTGAAAATTGTGATCACCGTGTGTGACAAAGGGAAGGCGATATTCAAGAGGAACTACAAGAGGAAGAAAGGGTGAATTGTCAAATGAAGCCCGACATTTAGAACCTCTTGAGTGTCCCTGTGAGGAGCTCATACTTGTAGAAAATCCATTCAGGGGAGAAGAGATAGAGTATACACCCATTTGCAAATACCGGAGAGATAGATGTTGATGCGAAGGAGAGGTATACAAGTAAGGGGGCTCAATTGCATTACAGTTTCGGAACCAAGGTGCATTGACTCCACTGAAGCATTTTCTACCTTGAGGTTGGTTGAAGACATAGAAATGGAGTCTCCCAAGCTTATAGAGAAATGTCTAGAGGAGGACCAAGTCCCATATATTCTGACTGAAATTTGTCGAGCCCAATAGACAAAATGACTTCGCTTACTTAAGGGCCAATAAGTGCAAAAGGCAACATCTACTACTTGGTCCTTACAATCTCTCACCACCACCCCTAGAACATAAGAGAAAATTGGAGAAGAAATTAGGGGTGATCCATATCCTCAAGGCGGGAAAAAGTGGTGAAACTTGACACGTCGTGCCGCGACGTAAATTAGGCGTCGCTGGGGAGGGCAACCCAAGGGTACCATAGGTACCATTTTTAATTTCTTGCATTTTTATTGATTTTATTTATTTTTTCATTTTTTGTTGTTTTTGGTGGAAAGCTAAGCATGATGGAGGGGAAGTCTGAGTACCCGTGGAAGGAGGAAGCTAACAAGCGTGGAAGAGATAAAAGTGCGTGGGGTGAACACCCACTCAGGCAAATTTGAACGAAAGCATGTTGTTGGCTAGGCCTAAAAGGCCTCAGAGCATTTCTCACCCTTTTAAATTTTAATTTGATGCTGAGGACATAGCATGATTCAAGTGTGGGGTGAGGGAAATTTCAAGGAAATTTCAAAAATTTCGTGTTTAACAAATTTGGGTGAATATAATGCTTGTGTGGGAAAAAACAAAATTTGAGAAATGTGAAAACTTTTTTTAGTCAAGCATGAATTACTCCATCACCACTGATTTGTCACCTTTTCCGACTGGGGGTCTTTGAACCGAAGAACAAATTTTTTAGTATTTTATTTTATTTTTTTATTTTTTCGTTGTTCGTAGATATAATGTTTTAGTCATCGTTAGGGACTGTTTCCCGATGAAGAATGGATGACGACCGTCTTGAGGAAAAAATTAGTCAATAGGTTTTTGTTCTTTTTTGTAAACTCATAGCTAATGGATGCTTGATACTCTTTTTATGTGTTAGAATGATTGTAAGATGCAAGTATATGTAAAGTAAAGCATGCCAGTTTATAACTTTGTTTGAGACACTTAGGCTCTTGAATTTGACTCGATATGATTGAAGCTTAATTTTTTAAATTCTGATGATTAGCTGAGTAAGAGTCTCATGAATGTGTCTTGAATTGAGCATGTGCAATGAGTGTAAGGTTTTGAGTATTCTGTGTTATTATGGAATGTCTAGAACTTGCCCGGTGTGTTTATAAAACGAAATGAAGGATGTAAATTGTAGGAGATGATTTAGGTATTTCTTTGAATTAACCCAATTTTTATCCTCATTCTACCTACCTTGAGAAATTAATCCTAGTGAGCCCCGTTGAGCCTTGAGCCTATTCTTGATATCTCAACATAAGCCTAAACCTTTCTTTCATTAACCTTGAATTTGACCCAAAGCTCCTAAGCGCTTGAAGAAGAAAAAATCGGAAAGAGTAAAGGAGTGAGGAGAATGAAAAGAAATGATACAGCAAGCGGTAGTTGAGAAAAGGTCGAAGGTGCACTTGTGTGAAATGATTAATCATTATTAAGGAGCAAGAAAAGAAAGTAATGAAAAATTATTTATAGAGCTCCCATCGACAAGTCAAAAGTGCCTAAATTAAAAGGGGAACAAAAGAGGAAAAAGAAAAGGCTCATGGATAAAAAGGTGAAGTGGGAAGGAAGTTCACAATGAGGGAGTGATGTATAGAAAGCGCTTAGGGAAGATAGTCACTATTACTGACTACAATAGTACCTACCTACACCCGAGTTACATTACAACCTAAAAAGTCCTAATTGATCCATATCCACATCCCTCAAATTCGTGGAGTAAAACACTAAGGGCAAGCTTATGGGTCATTACATAGTACATGTGAATTCTTTGTGAGAGTGGAGGAATTGATTTATGTTCCCACACATGTTGTGATGTAAAAATTGTTTTTATGCAGGATGGGCAACCCTTTCCGTGAGGGCACATGTTTAATGAAGGATAAAATTCATGTGGGATTTCTAACCGCTGATTGACATGAGTTTGCTAGATTGAGAGTCGATTCTGAGGTTAAGAAGTCTTGACATAGGTGTATTTCATAGCATGCTTTTATTTAGCTTGTTATCTTAAATAATCATCATAGCCGCACTTGAATCATCGTGCTAGATTAGCTATGTATGAGTCTTTATTCACATGAGATGTAAAAAGGTTGTTCGAGGACGAACAAGATTTAAGTGTAGCTGTGGATCACGGGAAATAATATAGGTCCCGTTATACGTTTTACAACTTAAATGAGTCGTGTTTTCTAAGCTATTTGATACATTTCAAGGTGATTTTATAAAAGTGAAGATATGTGCTAAACCAACATGATTAGCTTTGTTTTGTAGGTTTTTGATGACTTTTGAGGAGCCAATTCATGAGTTGGTGAAGTAGAGGCTTGGAGACGGAAGAAACACGCAAACGCCGGCAAAGAGGAGGCTCAAAACAGCCCACCGGGCGTCGGCAACGTGCCACGGCAGGCAGGCTGCCCAAGACAGCCTCACAGTTGGCAACGTGCCATGGCAGGCACCGCGACTAGGCCTATGCAACGCGCCCGCAGCGTGCCACGCTAACGCGGCAGGTGGTGCTGCCGTGGTCGAGTTTCGGGGCGATTTCCAGAAAGCCTCCCAAGGTCCGGGCCGAGTCACGGAGGTACGTTCGCGTTACACTCTGAAACGTTGCTTGTTATTCCGGACAAATTATTATAAATAGCACACTTAGGTTTATTCTACAAAATTCTGACGGTGGAGCAAGAACGTGGGTTACAGTAGCCTGATAGACAGAAACGCCTGTAGAATACGTTCTTTTCTTACCCTTTCTTCTTCCTTTCAATTGCTTGTATGATTAACACTCGCTTAATGATGTTTAATCCACAAATGAGTGGCTAATTCTCCTTCTTGCTGAGGTTATGAACTTAGTGTTGAAATGTAATTATTGATTGCTGGTTTATTTTCTTTTCTTCCATGGTTGTTCTATTTAATTCTTGTTCTTACTATATTTAATATCTTGGCCAATGTTAGTAAACCAAAGTCCGGCTCATCCTGATATAAGAAATTGGAAAGTTGTGAATTAATAGGATATGATCTTTCTTTTTTGGTTTGGGAAAATTAGAAATTGATTTAATCAGAGAATATACCTGAAAGTCAGACAGTCGTGTGGGAACCGCCTGTATAGCTAGAACTCTGAATTCTTCTTATCACGAAATGTAGGTGGAAGGTTCATGATTCTTAAGTTGGGTTAAATACTTAGAGTTTTAATCCATAGCGTAGTTCCGCCTAGCAACCGGAGGAAAAGATAAACCACGTATATTGATAGTTCGTTTCTTCACATGTTCTTTTAGTGAGCCTCAGCATGCTCTCATCCATAGTTAAGACTCAACTATAGATAGCCTAGTTTAGTATAAAAATATATTTCTCAAAACAAAACAACTCTTTCTTTACAATCGCTGTCTTCACCGTTGTAGTTGTAGTAAATTAACACTTGAAAAGGTTTTACCCTAGTCCAAATCCTTCTGTGGGTTCGACATTCCGGTTCTTAAAAAGAGCTACAATATATTACTTGTAATGACCCATACACTTGTAGCTCATCATAAAGCGGCGCTTGCCGACTGTAATCGGAAAATTTTTTTTTTATGTGTTAGTTAACGAATTCAATACAAGCGTAGACAAATATGTTTTTAATTTTATTTTATTTTAAAAGAAAAAAAAAATATTTTGATTGTTTTTGATATCCTTCCTGACATGACATCTTGGAACATAAATGGTTTAAATGGTGAATACCATGCATTTCATGAGTCTTGTTCAATTTCGGAGGACACCACTTGTGGCAGCACTATAACACGTGTAACATATGTGGTGGTCAAGATGGCCATTGGGATGGCTGTCCGAAGGCATACTCCCTTCCCGAACCCCTACTATGATCCTTCTGTGTTTTTTCTAAATATAGGCATGATGAAAATGAGGACTTGGGACGCCAAGCTCCGAACAGAAGACATGCTAAAGAAGATGCTTGAGCAAACACAAGCAACGAGGGAGGTGATGGAAGCAATGAGAATTCAGCTAGCAGAGAATGGAGCGACTCTAAAAAGGATGAGCTTTAAATTCACGGAGATGATTACTGAGGCTGAAAATTGTGATCAATTGTATGGTGACAGTGGAAGGCGATATTCAAGAGGAACTACAAGAGGAAAGCAAGGGTGAATTATTGCTGAAGCCCACATTTAGAACTCTGAAAAACCCTGTGAGGAGCTCACTTGTAGAAAATCCATTCAGGGAGAAGAGATAGAGACACCATTTGCAGTACTAGAGAGATAGATGTTGATGCGAAGGAGAGGTATACAAGTATGGGGTCAATAGCGCTTTCTTAACTCATAGTATTGATACTCAAGCATTTCCTCTTCTACCTTGAGTTTGGTGGACGACATTGAAATGGAGTCTTCCAAGCTTATAGAGAAATGTCTAGAGGAGGACCAAGTCCCATATAATCTGGAAATTTGCCGAGCCCAATAGACAAAATGACTTCGCCAATTTCTAAGGGCCAATATGCAAAAGGCAACATCTACTACTTGGTCCTTACAATCTCTCACCACCACCCCCTACTATAAGAGAAAATTGGAGAAGAAATTAGGTGAGATTCAGTATCCTCAAGGAGGAAAAAGTGGTGAACTTGGACACACTGATTTAAAATTAGGCGCCGTTTCAAGGAGGTAACCCAAGGGTACCATAGGCAACATTTAATTTCTTGCATTTTTATTGATTTTATTTTTTTTAATTTTTTGTTGTTTTTGTGGAAAGTTACACAGATGGAGGGGAAGTCTGAGTACCCGTGAAGTAAGATGAAGCTAACAAGCGTGGAAGAGATAAAAGTGTGGGTGAACACCCACTCGTAAAAATTTGAACGAAAGCATGTTGTTGGCTAGCCTAAAAGGCCTCAGGAGTATTTCTCACCCTCTTTAAATTTTAATTTGATGCTATGAGGACATAGCATGATTCAAGTGTGGGGTGAGGGAAATTTCAAGGAAATTTCAAAAATTTTTTTCTGTGCTTAACAACGGTGAATATAATGCTTGTGTGGAAAAAAAAACCAAATTTGAGAAATG
This sequence comes from Datura stramonium, assembly GCA_018107945.1. Taxonomy (NCBI): domain Eukaryota; kingdom Viridiplantae; phylum Streptophyta; class Magnoliopsida; order Solanales; family Solanaceae; genus Datura; species Datura stramonium. The sequence goes on from JACEIK010002370.1 coordinate 141,643, forward strand.
TGAAAACTTTTTTTTAGTCAAGCATGAATTCATCACCCGTTGGTTTTTCTTGTCGGTTCTTTTCCTGACTGGGGGTCTTTGAACCGAAGAACAAATTTTTATATTTTTTTTTATTTTTTTTATTTTTTAAGAACCGTATATAATGTTTAGTCATAGTTAGGGACTGCTTTCCATTTATGGATGGATGACGACCGCCTTGAGGAAAAATTAGTCAATAGGTTTTTGTTCTTTTTAAACTCATAGCTAATGGATGCTTGATATTCTTTTTATGTGTTATGAATGATTGTAAGATGCAAGTATATGTAGTGTTGAAGCATGCAAGTGTATAACTTTGTTTGAGACACTAGTTCTTTTGAATTTGACCTGAATGATTGAAGCTTAATTTAAATTTGAATGATTAGCTGAGTAAGAGTCTGCTGAATGTGTCTTGAATTGAGCATGTGTGCAATGAGGTAAGGTTTTGAGTATTCATGTTATTATGGAATGTCTAGAACTTGCCTGGTGTGATTGTTAAAATCTAAATGAAGGATGTAAATTGTAGGAGATGATTTAGGCATTTCTTTGAATTAACCCAATTTTTATCCCTCGTTTTACTTACCTTGAGAATATTTAATCCTAGTGAGCCCTGTTGAGCCTTGAGCCTATTCTTTGATAGCTGCAACATAAGTCAAAACCTTTTCTTTCATTAACCTTGAATTTGACCCAAAGCCCAAGTGCCGTTAACAGAAAAATCAGAAGAGTAAAGGAGGAGTGAGGAGAATGAAAAGAAATGAGCAGTGTTCGTAGGAGTTGAGAAAAGGTCGAAGGTGCACTTGTGTGAAACACTAATCATTATGAGCAAGAAAAGAAAGTAATGAAAATTATAGAGCTCCTTACCGATAAGTCAAAAGTGCCTAAATAAAAGGGGAACAAAAGAGGAAAAGAAAAGTACCAAGGATAAAAGGTGAAGTAAGGGAAGGAAGTTCACAATGAGGGGGAATGATGTATTAAAAGCGCTTAGGGAAGATAGTCACTATTACTGATCACAATAGTACCTACCTACACTGAGTTACATTACAACCTAAAAGTCCTAACTGATCTTACATTCGCACATCCTCAAATTCGTGGAGTAAAACATCATGGGCAAGCTTATGGGCCACATAGTGTATGTGAATTCTTGTGAGAGTGAGTGAAATTACATTATGTTCCCACACACGTTGTGATGTAAAAATTGTTTTTGCGTGCGATGGGGTAACTCTCTTTCCGTGAGGGCAATATGTTTAATGAAGGATAAAACGGATTTCTTAATCAGTTGATTGACATGAGTTTGCTAACATTGAGAGTCGATTCTTGAGGTTAAGAAGTCTTAACATAGTTGTATTTCATAGCATGCTTTATTTTTAGCTTGTTATCTTAAATAATCATCATAGCCGTAATTTGAACTGCATCGTGCTAGATTAGCTATGTATGAGTCTTTATTCACATGAGAGCTGTAAAAAGGTTGTTCGAGGACGAACAAGATTTAAGGTTGTGATCACGGGAAATAATAGGTCCCGTGATACGTTTTAGCAACTTAAATGAGTCGTGTTTTCTAAGCTATTTGATACATTTTCATGTGATTTTATATAAAAGTGAAGATATGTAAAGTAACCAACATGATTAGCTTTGTTTTGTAGGTTTTGATGACTTTTGAGGAGCTAATTCATGAGTTGGTGAAGTAGAGGTTTGGAGACGGAAGAAACACGCAACGTCGGCAAAGAGGCTCAAAACAGCCCACCGGGCGCCACTGCCACTTGCAGGTAGCTGCCCACAGCCCCCGCGCTGGCAACGTCACCCGCAGGTGGCACCGCGACCAAGCCTATGCAACGTGGCGCCCGCAGCGTGCCACGCTGCCAACGCGGTAGGGTGCTGCCAGGGTCGAGTTTCAGGGCGATTTCCAGAAAGCCTCCGTGTTCGGGCCGTGGTCAATGGAGGCAATGCTCCTACTAATTCGTAACATTGCTTGTTATTCCGACAAATTCCTACTATTATAAATATAATTTAGGTTTATTCTTACAAAATTTGACTATGGAGCAAGAACGTGTTACAGGCAGGCAGTAGTTCGAGGACGAAATTCTAGGTTTTCTCTATCTCTTTCTTTCTTCCTTTCAATTGCTTGCATGATTAACACTCATTAATGATGTTTAATCCACAAATGAGTGGCTAATTCTCCTTCTTGCTGAGTGCTATGAACCTTTGTGTTGAAATGTAATTATTGATTGCTGGTTTATTTCTTTTCTTCCATGGTTGTTCTATTTAATTGCTCTTACTACATTAATATCTGGCCAATGTTACAACCAAAGTCCTGTTTTTCACCTGAAAGAGGGCAAGAAATTGCTGTGAATTAATAGGATATGATCTGTTCTTTGTTTGGGAAAATTGGGAATTGCTTTACCTTCGGGATAGAAATATACCCGGAAAGTCGTGTCAATGCAGTGTGGAACCGGTTTCAGAGTAGCTAGAACCTGAATTCCTTCTTATCAATGAATGTAGTGGAAGGAACACCATCTTAAGTTAAGCAATAATATTAATCATAGCAAGAGTTCCGACTAGCAACTGGAGGAAAAGATAAACCAATGATATTGATTAGTTCGTTTCTTCACATGTTCTTCGTGACCTCGCATGCTCTCATCCATAGTTAAGACTCAACCATAGATAGCCTAGTTTAGTATAAAAATATATTTCTCAAAACAAAACAACTTTTCTTTACACTGTCTCTACCGCTGTAGCTGTAGTAAATTAACACTTGAAAAGGTTTACCCCTGAACCAGTCCTGTGGGTTCGACATTCCGTTCCTTAAAAGAGCCACTATATTATTTGCAATGAATTCGCATAATTTGCGGCCTACTGTGCCTGGCTAGCTCTATCTCAGATTTTTCGAATCAACGGGCTATATAACGAAGGCCGTAAATATATTCTCCGCCGACTAGGCCTATAGCCACCGTATATAAACTTCACTAACCAGACATACTTCGATAATGTCCTATATTAACATGGCACCATGCTGTCTAGTTATCTGTAACTTCAACGAAAGAATACTGTATATCTACTTGACCGTCACCACTACTATCGACAGTGGCCCCACACGGCCAACACAATCAACAGTACTAAACAATTAAACAAAACGCACGGCCTCACACGACCGCAATAACTAACCACAGGGAGATGTATATATACAATCTGCAAGCCTCTTTGAGTACTGATAAAACATCGACACGCCCCGACCTACCCATACTGTACAACAAAAGAAAATGAACTACACTCAATATCAGTCTGATGACGGAGCCGATGACTTAAGGAATGCTAGAATCACGAGGGATCGTCTCATCATCGTCTATGAGTACCTAAAAGGTACAATGCAGCGTCCTAACGGCGCGTACCACCGGGGTACTGAGTATGCAAAGCAACTAAACACATCTGAATATAAACAACATAACTAGCGATCTGAATAGCAGAAATAACTGAATCTCGTAAGAACCGATATAAATCGAATCGACTTTTTCAGAACGTGATAGGGCAGGAGCGTACCTGCAGACGCGGCGATCTCGCTGTCTATTAGCTACATAACATATAAGCACATATATAACAAGCAAGAACCACACCAGCCCCTATGTCGGAAGATGCCAAACCGTCCAATCAAACAATCGATAGGTCCACCCGCCAAACCATCCAAAATAAGCTACTCGTCCACGACCGACGACACCTTCCACGCCTCGGCCCGCCGCTATGGCCTCCATATAAATAACTGTGTCTGAGTCTGGGAGGACTCCTGTACTCGTATCTGTAACTGTAACTGTAACTGTATCTGAAATGTCCTCCGGGCGCATGCAGCACGTGGTAACCGTATCGCTTATGCCGACGCCTGATATGGGGAAAGCTTTTTCCCATCTTCACTTACGCGGATGGCATGCCACTCCTTGGAGGACTGATACCCACCCGCTCAGTGGGAGACATGAGCCAACCAGGCAAGGAGGACGTCAAAAGGTGCCCTCTCAACACAATCAAGTCTCACAATCAATCACATATATAGCAAGCATGTTTAAACTCGAAAAGAAACACATTCGTATTCCATTTCTTATTCTGAACTTTTTCGTGTTATACCGATTCTCATACTGCTTTATACTGAATCTGAGATCTTTATCTGACTGTACGTTATATCAGAGCTGATACTATCTGATCAGGCTAAATCAGAGCCAAGATATCATCCGACCATATGGATATACCGTAGCAAAGTTACTATCTCGTCCTGGGTCTATTTACTTACTAACTTTTTATTCTGAATATATGTCATATTATTATAAAACATGCTTGCTAAAAGCATACTGGGCTATACCGAGTCTCGGGAATGATATCTCGCCATTCGTCGCCGCTTACTAACTTTCGGACCCTTGATATAACAACGCAAGACAGGTTTACCGACTGCACAAATCCCAATATTCGACTCCGGAATTCTATGGAGTTTACCGAATTATAGTAGGCTAAAGTTACTTTAACTTGCCGAAGAAACCGACTTTACATACCTTGCTTCTGGATTATCCGAACACCCACGGCTCGGCCGGCACTCCAGCTATTTCTCCCAACCGCATTCATATATATGTCAATTAGAACTAAATACACCAATATTCTGAAGAAAACATCACTTTCGATATATTTATAGCCCAAACTTTGGCTTATCGAAAGACGGTTGAAAACTTGCTATTTCTCGAAGTCCAATGGCGAGAAATATTCACTTTAAGGCTAGAGTATATTGACACTAATTTGGAGCAATTCCACTTACCTTAGCCCGGTAGCATGATAATTTGCCGGCCAAATTTTGCTAAACTAAATCCGTAGGAATACTCCCCGCGTTAAATACCTCGGTTCCAGGTTAATTTGAATTTGGACTACATTTGGCAGCGTAATCGATCGAAAATTATAAGGGAAACCTCAGTTCCTCCGCTTCATTCGTTTTCTGGAAAATTTTAAGGTTTAAATGAATTAAACCGAAGTTGGAGGCTTTATATACTTGAGCCTGGACAGGGCCAACGTGTCACGGGCCAACGCAGATACCTCCTCCGTGACACGTTGCCATCGCGGAGGGGCTTTCCCCCGGCTCCTTCCGCGATGGTTCGACGGATTTCTTTTATCCGGTCTCTTCCCGCGCCTTTTTCTAGCATGTGTGGCACTCAAATACTCTTAACCAACATGCGAGTAGGCCATCTATGTGTTGGGGGAATTTTACGGGTGTAACATTCTTCCCCTTAAGAACATTCGTCCTCGAATGTAAACTTTTAACTATAGGACTTCTCAACTTACTCAACTTGTTTCTAGAAAAAGTTCAAGTGCAGCCTCTCGTAATATGGATTTCTAACCTAAAACCCGAATGAAAAGTCCAACACAGTAATCTTACACAATACTATAGTATTCATATGACAGATTAAAATCGATCTTCTCATTTATACATATACTATAAGTACTACATAAGATAACAATACTAACATACCTCTTAACTCGACTATTCTTGGAATAAGTGAGGATATCTGGTTTTCATATCTTCCTCCGCCTCCCAAGTCTCTCCCTCTCGATTCCCGTTATGCCATAATACTTTAACAAAGGTGAAATATCTTAAGTTCTCAATCTACGAATCTGTTTGTCTAAGATAGCCACTGAACTTCTTCATATAGGCCAGCTCTTCCAGAACCTGGATATCCCGGACTGGACTGCTCGATGGATCTCCTATGTACTTTCTCAACATAGATACGTGAAAGACCGATGAACGGATTCTAACTCGAGGCAAGTTCAACTCATTGCCACTTGGCCTATTCTTGACGAATCTGATAAGGCCCAACAAATCTCGGACTGAGCTTACCTTCTTGCCGAATCTCATCACCCCTTTCATCGAGATACTTTCGTAAATACCCATCATTTACATCAAACCTGTGTCTCTACGTCGCACATCAAGATACCATTTCTCGCGCCAGGCAGGCCAGTAGGTGTTCTCTACTAAGCTCACCTTCTCCTCTCGACTGTTGAATACTGTCTGGCCCAATCAGCGCTGACTCTCCCACTTCAAACCAGCCAATCGGCGATCTGCATTTTCACCCATATAACGCCTGTGTGGCGCCATCCTGGATAGCTGAAAGTGATAGCTATTATAAGCAAACTCAATTAATGGCAAATGCCTGCCCCAGCTACCTCCAAAACAGCACACACGCCCGTAGCATGTCCTCTCGAGCCGTCCGAATAGTGCGCTCAGCCCGTCCATCTGCCCAGGTGAATGCCGGCTCAAATTAATCCGCATTCCTGCACTTCTAAAATGACCGCCAAAATCTAGCTGTAAATTGTGCTCCTCCGTCGTAGATAATGATACTGGAATACCGTAATCTAACTATTTCTCTGATATATAATTCGGCATAATCTTCGGCCGAAATAGCTTTCAATCGGCAGGAAATGAGTAAACATTTTGTCACCTGTCAACTATCAGCCATATGGAATCGTGTCTATGTCTCGGGTACGGGGTAATCCGCTACAAATCCATGTTCACCGCTTCCCATTTCTAGAGAGGCACAACTATGTCCTGAGTTAACCCGCTGGTTTCTCGTGTTCCGCTACCCGTTGGCGCTAGACACCGGCTACAAATTCAGCAATTTCTCTTTTTTTCATACCTGGCCACCGTGAGCTTCCTTGGATATCACGGCATTTTCGTCGCGCCGGGGTGGAGACAGAATAGTTGGGCAATGTACCTCATTCATAATCTGCCGGGCGGAGCCTCCTAATATCTCGGAACACAAAGGCGGCCTTTTTGGCACGTTAAAAGACTTCATCCTCGCTATCTGGAAAATCTGGGCGCTTTCCCCGCTGAATTCTGTCCTTAAACTCGACTGTGTCGATCCTCATATTGCCGTTCTTTACTTCCACAACTAGTGATGACACGACGGTGTTTTGAATTACCGATGTGTTGTCCTTCCTCTGTTCGCCGCACGAACGGCCAGCCGGCACCTGTGTATTTCCCGACTAACTCCTCGCTACTCAGACCGCAAATACGCCAACTTCCCATGGATTTATGGCCGAGAGCATCTCATACCGTTACTTGGCTTTTCCCGGATGATACGTAATGTCTACGTCATAATCCTTAATAATCCTAACCAGCGACGTTGTCGCAGATTCAACTCCCTTCCGGGTGAATATATATTGTGGCCTATGATCTGTGAAAATAATCACGTGGACGCCATACAAGCGTAATGTCTCCATATCTTTAAGGGGCGTGAATCACTGCGGCTAACCTGTGTCGTGGGTAGGGTAATTTTTTCATGTTTCCTCATTGCCCGGAAGCATACGCACCCACCTTACCGTGCCGCATCAACACAACCCAACCCTAACGCCGATGCCGTGAATACATCGCATAACTTCTGCAAAATTCTCCTGCAATGCGAACACTGGGGCGAAGGTTAACTGCCTTTTAATTCCCGAAGCTCGCTCACATGCCCCGCCCACCGAAATCTCACTGTCCGTCACTTAGTCGAGGTGCTGCCATAGTAGAGAACCCTTCAAATCTCCCGTAATATCCTGCTAACCCCAAAAACCGCGGACTTCGGTCGGAGTGGTAGGCTCAGCCATGTTTTGACCGCTTTCATTTTCCTCATGTCAACCAGATACTGAAGATCCACACAATGTGCCCTAAGAAGCACCAGTTCAAATGCATTCAACATTTGGAGAACTTAGGCATATAACCGACGGCCTCGAGACATGCTGGAGCACTTTCCGTAAATGAGCCTCGGTGGTCCGCCCGTAGCGAGAATACACCGTGTATCATCATCAATAAACACTACCACGAACAGGTCCGTGTATGGTCCAAAGTGCTATTCCTATTAGGTCCATAAATATTGTCGGGCATTCGTCAACCCAAAGGACATAACTGATCAGTGTCCATATCGGGTCCTCAAAGCCGTTTTGGGAATGTCTCTTTCACGAACTCGTACCTGATGGTATCCGTACCGCAAGTCAATCTTGGAGAAATATCTTGGCCCCTGTAACTGGATCAAACAAATCATCTATTCGGGAAGCGGATACTTATTCTTTTTTACTGTAACTTTATTCAGCCTCGCCGGTAATCTATACACATGCGGAGGCGAGCCATCTTTCACAAATAGGGAATCAAGTAACCTCACCTATGAAGTACTGGCCTGATAAAGCCCTTATCTAACAAGTCCTTCAACCGCTTCCTTTAACACTGAAGCCCGCAGGAGCCACACATGTAGAATTGATATGGGCTGAGTGCCTGGTAGCAAGTCAATTGCAAAATCTATTTCCCTTTCATGGGAAATACTGTGAGCTCATCTCGGAAATACACGTGGAATTCCATTCACCACCGGAATGTGACTGAGTGTCGGAGACTCTAACCCAACATTTTGAACCCCGACTAGGTGGTAAATACATCCCTTAGCTATCAATTTCTCAACTGAAGGTAGGAAATAAACTCTACCTTTGGGCGTAGCTATGTTGTGATGAGCCCGCAAGTGTACGGGTTGTGCTGCGAATATAGTGGCCCTTTTTAAGAACTGAATGTCAACCCACAGGACTGGACTACAGTGGTAAAACCTTTCGAGTGTTAATTTACCGTAACTCTAATAATGAAGACAACAGTGTAAAGAAAAATTTTTATATTTTGTAAATTATATTTTATACTAAAGTAGAATAATTATAATGGTTAGTTCGAACTATGAATGTGAGCATGCCGAGGCTAAAACGAACATGAAAGAAATTAATTATCGATATACGTGGTTTATCTTTCTCCGGTTAAGGTCGGAACTTATGCCTATGGATTTAAAACTCTCGTATTTAACCCAACTTAAGAATCATGAACCTTCCACCTACATTTCTGTGATAAGAAGAAATTCATGTTCTAGCAATACAAACCGATTCCACACTTGACTAATAACTACTTTCGTGTATATTTCTATCCTGAAGGTAAATCATTCTAATTTTTCCAAACTAAGAAAAGATCATATCCTATTAATTCACAACTTTCCAGTTTCGTGTCCTCTCGGGTGAAACCGACTTTTGGATTTACATTAACATTGGCCAGATACATTAATGGCAAGAACAAGAATTAAATAGAACAACCATAGAAGAAAAGATGAAACAACCAGATAATCAACAATTACATTTCAATACAACAATTCATAACCTCAGCAAGAAAGGGATTTAGCCACTGATTTGTGGATTGAACATCGTTAAATGAATGGAACTGGTAAACAATTGAAAGAAAGGAGAAAGGATAGAGAAAACCCTAAGAATTTTCGGCCCCTCTCAACCGCCCGTAACCCACGTTCTTGCTCCACCAAGTCAGAATAATTAAAATGAACCTAAGTGTTCTATTTATACTAGGGATAATTTTTCCCGGAATAATAAGCAACGTGTCACGGAGTGCATCAGGAGCACTGCCTCCGTGAAACGGTGCAAAACACGGAGGCTTTCTCGGAAGTTGGCCGCCCAGTAATTGCTCCCAACGTGGCACGGCATGCACCGCGGGCATGCCCAGCGTGCCACGGTGCAAACGTGGACCTCACCGGAATGTCGAGGTCTGGGGAACCACCTAACGTGCCACGGCTTGATCGGTGACCCTCTCTGGAATTTCTTGAATTTATATCTCCTGGCAGAATGCATCCAACATGGCAAGGTGTCACGGCTCCATCGCGGAGCCCTTGAATTCCTTGCTTCTCCACTGCCTTTGCTCGTTCCCTGTAGTCCATCTCCGATTTCTCCAACATGTATCTTAACTCCATAAAAAGTATGTTTTTCCTGCAAACAACGCTAATCATGTTGGTTAGTATAAAATCACACTTCCATACAATTTACATGAGAATGCACACACATTGTTGGATAAACAAGGCAAAAGCTATGCATTTGAGTATCAATTTGGCATATAAATATGCCCTGATCACCTACCCTTACACTTAAATTTGTTCGTCCTCGAACAACACTCATACACCTCATGAAATTGATATCCCATCATGGCTACTTTGGCTCGACAACTGAGCTACGGCTATACCGATTATTTTCATAACAAATCATCAAGAAAACATGCATAGTATCATCATTACAATGACACTTAATAAATCAAGACCTCCTAGCTCAAGAATCGACTCTCGATGCCAGCAAACTCATGCAAATGCCTATTGATCAGAGACCATAATGAATTTCTATTCTTCTTGCCACATGCGCCCTCACATCACAAGAGAATTTCCCTTTAGGATCACATGAACTCTAAATCATTTCAGCCAGGCATGTACTCACAATTTCACTCTCTCTCCCAAAAGAATTCACATGCATCGTGTTATGACCTATACGCTTGCCTCAGTGTATCCACTCCACTAATATAAGGACGCGTAATATAAGATCACGTGTAGGACTTAACGGGTTGTAATGTCAGCTATGGAACTAGTATATACTGGCTAACCAATAATAGCAACTAGCATCCTTAAGTGCTTTTTCAATACATCCCATCACATTCTGGAATTATTATCTTCCTTCCTCCTCCTTTTCTTGAAGCTCACTTTTATTTTTGTCACCACTTCTTTAACACACCAAAGTTAAACAAAAGATATTAGCAATCCCTTATTCCTTAGATCCACGCATACCCGACTCTTTTTCTTTCTTTTTCATCACTTTTCTTTTCCTCTCTTTCTTTTCTTTTCATCATTTCTTACCTCCTTTACACTGTGGGAAAATTATATATTTCTTGAGCGCTTAATAGCTTCGGCTTTGGTTTACAGACCACAAAAGAAGGGGTTAACTTGTTCACACTCCTTTTTCGACAAAAGAAGAAAAAAATTATAAAGGGGCTAAAGGCTCAATGGGCTAACTAGGATTTAATCTTCAAGGTGGGTATGAACAATGCAAAACAAGAAAATCAAGTTAAACAAAGAAACGCCTACCATCCTTTCCTACACTACACTTCCTTCATTTCGTTTCGTACACACAACAAGAAAGTTCTAGACACTTCACAATAGCATGGAATACTCAAAAACCTTACACTCATTGCACATGCTCAATTCAAGACACATTCAACAGACTCTTACCCGCCTAATCACAAGAATTTAAAATTAAGCTTCAATCATATCGAGTCAAATTCAAGAGCCTAAGTGTCTCAAACAGAGTTATACACTTGCATGCTTCAACACTACATATACTTGCATCTTACAATCATATATATAGAACATAATCAGAATATCAAGCATCCATTAGCTACGGTTCAAAAACCAAAACCTATTGACTAATTTTTCCTCAAGACGGTCGTCATCCATTCTTCATCGGGAAATGTACCCCTAACTACGACTAAAACATTATATACAGACAAATAAAAATAAAATAAAAATTTTATTCTTCGGTTCAAAGACCCCCGTCGGAAAAGAACCGAAAAGAAAACCAACGGGTGATGAAGTCATGCTTGACTCACAAAAAAAAATTTCAACTTTCTCCAATCTTTTCACACAAGCATTACATTCACCTACAATTTGTTAAGCACAGAAAATTTTTGAAAATTTTTGAAATTTCCCTTGAAATTTTCCCTCACCCCACACTTGAATCATGCTATGTCCTCATAGCATCAAGTTAGCATTTAAAGAGGGTGAGAAATACTCCTGAGGCCTTTAGGCCTGAGAAAGCAAACAACATGGTTTACTTCCACTTTACGCAGGTGGAAAATTCAATCTCACACCTTTTTTTCTTCCATGCTTGTTAGCTTCCTCCTCCAAGGGCACTGCACTTCCTCCATCTGTGCTTAACTTTCCACCAAAACAACAAAAGATGAAAATAAATAAAATCAGTAAAATGCAAGACATTAAAATGGTACCCGTGGTACCTCGGGTTGCCTCCCAAGCAGCGTCTAATTTTACGTCGTGGCACGACGCACATGTTTCACCGCTTTTCCTCCGCCTTGAGGATATGATCTCACCCCTAATTTCTTCTCTAATTTTCTTTTTATGCTCCCTGGTAGGGTGAAAATTGTAAGGACCAAGCAGTAGATGTCGTCTGACGTGTTTGATGGAATTTACGTAAGTGAAGTCATTCTGTCTATTAGGCCTAGCAAATTTTCAGAGTATATGGGACTTGGTCCTTTGACATTTCTCCTAAGCTCGGAAGACTCTATTTCTATGTCACAACTGTAAAACTTAAGGTAGAAAAGTGTCGAGTTAAGGTCCAATGCACCTGGGTTCTGAAACTGCAATGCATTGACTTCTTACTTGTATACCTCTTCTCCGCATCAACATCTATCTCTCTAGTAGTGTCAAATGGGGTATACTCTATCTCTTCTCCCCCGAACGAATTTCCTACAAGTATGAGCTCATCACGGGGACACTCAAGAGGTTCTAAATATCGGGCTTCATCTGAAAATTCACCCTTGTCTTCTTCTTGTAATTCCTCTTGAATATCGCCTACAACCTAAGCAATTCCAATTTGTCACAAGCTTCAAATTTCTCACAATCATCTCCGTGAATTTAAAGCTCATCCTTTTAGAACCTCTCGCATTCTCCTCTTCCTGAACTATCAATTTTGCCATTGCCTCCTTCATTGCTTCTGATTGCTCAACGAGTTGTTTCAAGATGTCTTCTCTAACTCGGTCTTGGCGTCCCAAATCCTCATTTTCACCCTGCCTATATTCATCAAAAACAGAAGAATCATAGTAGGGGCTCGGGAAGGGGAGTATGCATTCGGACGCCCATCCCAATGGTCTTCTTGACCACCACATATGTTGCATATAAGCCATAATGCTGCTACCCATGGTGTCCTCCGAAATTCAGAAAAGGTTCGTCAAAATATGAGTATTCACCATTTAAACCATTTGTGTTCCACGATGTCATGTCAAGAAGGGTATCCAAAAACAATCAAAAATATTGAAAAAATAAAATCAAGAACACGTTGTCAACACTTGTATAGAATTCGTTAACTAACACTTAAGAAAAATTTACCAATTGCCAAATTTCGCAACGGCGCCAAAACGTGATGAGCTCCGCAAGGTGCTGGTTGTACAAGTAATATAGTGGCCCTTTTAAGAACCGGAATGTCGAACCCACACTGTGGACTCGGATCATGGTAAAACCTTCTCGAGTGTTAATTTCATCGTAACTCTAATAATGAAGACAACAAGCAGTAAAGAAAATTTTTATATTTTGTAAATTATATTCTATACTAAAGTAGAATAATTATACGAGTGAGTCTGAACTATGAATGTGAGCATGCTGAGGCTAAACGAACATGTAAAGAAATTAAATATCGATATACATGGTTTATCTTTTCTCCTAAGCAAGTTAGTCGAACTTATGCCTATGGATTAAAACTTGAGTTCATCCAACTTAAGAATCATGAACCTTCCGCCTACAATTTCGTGATAAGAAGAAATTCATGTTCTAGCCATACAAAACCGATTCCACACTTGACTAATACGACTTTCAGTATATTTCTATCCTGAAGGTAAATCAATTCTCAATTTTCCCAAACTAAGAACAGATCATATCCTATTAATTCACAACTTTCCAATTTCGCGGCCCTCTCGGTGAAAAAAACCGATTCTTGGATTACATTAACATTGGCCAGATATTAATTAAAGAACAATGCAAGAATTAAATAGAACAACCATAGAAGAAAAAGATGAAACAACCAGATAATCAACAATTACATTTCAATACAACGGTTTATAACTCAGGAAGAAAGGGATTTAGCCACTGATTTGTGGATTGAACATCGTTAAATGAATGTAAATCATGCAAACAATTGAAAGAAAGGAGAAAGGGATAGAGAAAACCCTAAGAATTTTCGTCCTCTCAACTGCCCGTAACCCACGTTCTTGCTCCACCAAGTCAGAATAATTAAAAATGAACCTAAGTGTTCTATTTATACTAGGGATAATTTTTCCCGAATAATGCTAACGTGTCACGGAGTGCACGCGGAGCACCGCCCGTGACACGGCAAACGCGGAGGCTTTCTGGAAGTTTGCACTCGTAAATTGCTCAACGTGGCACGGCATGCAACGCGGAGCATGCCCAACAGGCCACGCTGCGTGCAAATGCGACCCTCACCGAATGTCGAGAACTGGGGAAATCACTCCACCTGCTACGCTTGATCGCTGACCCTCTCCTCGAATTTCTTCAATTTATATCTCCCGGCAAACACTGCATCCGCGATGGCAAAGCTGTCACGGCTCCATCGGAGCCCTTGAATTCCTTGCTTCTCCACCTGCTTCCTTGCTCGTTCCCGAGTCCATCTCCGATCCAACATGTATCTTAACTCATAAAAGTATGTTTTTCCGCAAAACAACGCTAATCATGTTGGTTTGTATAAATCACACTTTCCTACAATTTACATGAGAATGCGTACACATTGTTGGATAAACAAGGCAAAAGCTATGCATTTGAGTATCAATTTTGCATATAAATATGCCCCCGATCGCCGCCTTTCCACTCTCGCACCGCCTCCCCCGGAAAGTGGAATCGACCGTCTTGGTCCAACATTCTACGTTGGCATAGCACGGCACTAACCAATCCATACCTATAATGGCATCGAAATCAATCATTTCTAACTCTACCAGATCTACTGTAGTCCGGCGATCAGCCACCTCTACCGTACACCCTTGATAAATTCCCGCTAGCTATAATAGAGTCACCGACGGGTGTGGATATTGAAAAGGGCTGTTGTAATAACTTTCGAGCCACAAATGGGGTAGTATAGATAAAGTGGACCCCCGGATCAATCAAAGATACAAGGTGGCACACTGTATCAGTCATCACCTGTTACCACATCCGGAGACGCCTATGAGTCCCCGTCTCCCTGGTTGTGCATAGGTACGGCTTGAGCCGTACCGAACCGGAGGGGCCTGATCTACCTCGGCTCTACCTGCTGAACCCGAGGGCCTACGCCCGCCGAGGCCGCTCGAGCTGTGGTCCCAGATCTCCCCGTCCCGACTATCTCAAATTTCTTGCCCTGGCCGGACAATCTCTCATCCTGCTCCCTCCTGCCCGCATATATACACATCCGAGGAGCCATATCTACAATCTCCTGTGAGGTCGGCTGCACTAGGGCAGGGTGGGGGTGTGAATCGTCAGCTCTATCCTCCTCTCGCTGCGGGAACCTACTGCTTGAGAACTGCCACTATCTGACTGACCTCGACGAACAAATCTACTCCCCACGCTAAGGGGTGGAGGTGGGGGCTTAGGGGTCCGTCTCGACAACCGGCCCGGTCCTCTCTAAACCTCCTCTGCATTTCATCCGATCGGTCTCGCGGCGTTTTCCTGATTTTTTTGTCTACTGCCCTGTTGCCGCTGTCCAAGGCCCTCAATAGTCCTGGGCAAAGGCTTGTACTCAAGCATCCATATCTTTCGCAACGCAGCCATGCATGCTTCAATGCATTCCGGGTTCAAACCCACCAATAAACCCGTGAACTCCGGACGGCTAGTGTCCACAAAGGCTGGAGCATAGCGGGCTAAGGAGTCAAACTGTAAAGCAAATTCTCGTACGCTCCGCCCCTCGCTCCAAATGCAAAAACTGATCCATTCGGGCCTGCTGAATCTCTCGGGGCAAGTAACGGTCCAGAAAGGCTTCCGAGAAGCCGGATTCAGGGTCGGAGGGGCAACATCTCCCTCGAGACCTTCCCAACCTCGTACCATAATACGGCTATGCATCGTAACCGAAACACTACCATCTCGATCGATTCTCAGAGGGGTCACATGCATAACCCGGAAAATCCTCGCATCTGACTTAGGAAACCTGGGTCCTCTCGCCCGATCTCGACTCCTCGTGAACTATGGGGGACCCAAGTACAAAACTCGACTCGAATCCGCCAGATCCACCGGGTGGCTCTACTCCTACAGTGGCACTGACTGGCGCTGTGTTGGCCATAATTTGTGCCAACATAACCACTACGCTACGAACTTCATGGTCTGGACGGCGTAGGTACAGAGCTTACCTGAGCAAAGTGTCGTGCCAAACGGCTCCCCGATTTAGGGACTGGGCCGAGAGGGCCGTGGATGAAGCTCTATATCGCCCTCGCATCAATAACTCTGAATGAAACCGGTGGCATCCCGTTGGTGCCTTCTCCCGCGCTGTATCTAACCTTCTACTTGTGGCGGTGTCGGCTGTCCGCCATTTTTATTTGTAGACAAAGAATATGATAAGTTTTAGGGACTCAACCCTATACTGTACCGCCTATAGCATGACTCCGGGAATGAGAAGAAAGAGTAACATCCTATCATGCTCAGTGTACTCTCCCCGCCTATAGTATGTGGTGCACAAACACATCCATAGGCAAGACTCTACCTTAGCATGGCTTGCAGATTCCCGGGACACGACTCCGCCCGTACCAAGTTTGTCACACTCCTGCCTTGGGGTATGGACTGCACATGGTGCCCTAGGATCTGGACTGCTGATCGGTGAGCCTAAGCACATCTGGGTGCCTGGCTAGCTCTATCTCAGATTTCGGGAGACAACGGGCTATATAACGGTTGTAAATACAGCCTGGCCGATCGGGCCTATAGCCACCGTATATAACTTCGCCTAACTAGAGATATACTTATAAAGGGGAACCTTTGGCCATTGCCAGCCACCATGTCAGTTTCCAGTTATCCGTAACTTCAACATAAAGAATACTGTATATCTACATGACCGGCAAGGTCACCACTACTATCAGATTATGGCCCCACACGACCAACACAATCAACAATCTAAACAACTAAAACAAAACGCACGTCCTCACATAACCGGCACACCAACCACAGGAAGATGTATATATACACCGCAAGCCTCATGAGTATCGATAAAATGGTCGGGACAGGTCGACCTACCCATACTGTACAACAAAAGAAAATGAACTACACCTCTGAATATCAAGCCCGGATGACGGGAGCGATGACTCTATAAGTCTGGCCGGAATCACGAGGATCGCCTCCTCGCCTATGAGTACTCCGCAGTGCAGTAATGCAGCGCCCTAATGGGCGTCAGTACCACTGGTACCGAATATGAAAAGCAACTAACACATCTAAATATAAACAATATAACTAGCAACTCTGAATAGAAGGAAATAATCAATCTGTAAGACCGAGCATAAGCCGAATCGACTTTTCTTGCATCGTGATAGGGCAGGAGCGCACTGTCATCGCGTGGACATCTGCTGTCTATTAGCTAATATATAACATATACATATATAACAAGCAAGAACCAATACCAGCCCTATAAGCCGAAAGGTGCCAACCAATCAAACAATCTATATACCCCTACCCAGGTCAAAACCATCCAAAAATAAGTCACTCCTTCCTATCTACTAACTACGAGCACCTCCGCCGCCCTCGGGTCTCCATCTCGGGCTATGGGCTCTGGGATATAAATAATCGTGTCTCAGTGCGGAGGACTCCGTGATCGTATCTCGTAACTGTAACCGTATCTGAAACGGTTCCCTGCAGGAACCTACTACTATGCTGACGCCCGACATGGGGAAAGCTTCATCCCATCTTCGTCCTAACAAGGACGGCATGCCACTCCTTGGAGTGATGTATACCACCCGCTCAGTGGGCGATTACAGTTACCAACCCAGGGGCGGCGAGGACGCCAAAAGGTGCCTCACAACACAATCAAGTCTCACAATCAATAATCACATATATATCAAGGCATGTTTAAACCGGAAAAAATACTATCTCAGATTCGATTTTTTATTCTGAACTTTTTCCGTGTTATACTGATTCTCATACCGCTTTATACTGAATCAGATCTGATCTGACTGTACGGCTATACTGCAGCCAAGATATCATCTGTATGGCTAATCGTAGCCAAGATATCATCCGACTATATGGCTATACTGTGGCTGCTACTATCATTCTGTCCGATTTACTTACTAACTTTTATTCTGAATATATGTCATATTATTATAAAACATGCTTAAGCAAACGCATACTGGGCTATACTGAGTCTAAAATGATCTCTATCAAGCGCTACTAACTTTCGGACGGGACATGATATAACAACGCAAGACAGTTTACTGAATTCGCAAAAACTCAACATTTGACTCCGGGAATTCTATGATGGAGTTTATTGAATTATAGTAGGCTAAAGTTACTAACTTGCCAAAGAAACTGGCTTTACATACCTTTGCTTCGGATTATCCAATTAACTGACGGTCGATCAGTATCTAACCATTTCCTAACCGTATCACATATATGTCAATTAGAACTAAATACACCAATATTCTAACAAAAACATCACTTTGACATTATAGTCTGCACTTTGGCTTCTCAAAAGACGGGCCGAAACTTGTTATTTCTCTAAAGTCCAACAGGGAGAAATATTCACTTTAAGGCTAGTAAATATATTGACACTAATTTGGAGAAATTCCACTTACCTTAGCCCATAGCACGACACCATCAGCCAAATTCTATGAAACTAAATCCGTAGGAATGCTCCCCTCGCTAAATACCTCGGCATTCGAGGTTAATTTGAATTTGACTATGTTTGGCGGCGTAATCGATCAAATATTATAAGGGAAACCTCGTTCCTATCTGCTTCTCTCGTGTTTTCTGGAAATTTTTAAGGTTTAAATGAATTAAACCGAAGTTGGAGGCTTTATATACTTGAATACCTGACAGGCCAACGTGTCACTGTGGTCAACATGAGCCTCCTCCGTGACACGCTGCCATCACGAGGCTCTACCCCGGCTCCTTCCGCTATGTCTGATGGATTTCTTATCCGGTCTTTCCCTCGTCTTTTTCTAGCATGTGTGGCACTCAAATACTCTTAACCAACATGCGAATAGGCCATCTATGTGTTGGGAATTTCCACGGGTGTAACAATACCATCCACCTAGTATAAATTTCCCTCAAGTCCTCGACATACATCTTCATGGATCCTGATGATGGAATATCTAGTACCATATGCCTCATGCATCATCTGGACTCTAAAATTATCAACGTTTGGGACACATAGACGACCATAGTATTGTAGCACACCATCTCCCTTGGAGAAAACTCCACCTTTTGACTTTGCACCGTCTTCCTTCAGCCTTCCTCAAAATTGGATTCTTATCTTGCTTAGATTTTTACATCGACCACCAAAGATGATTCTAACTCATTCTGCAAAACAAAGGCTGCCATCGGTCGAGTCGACCAATCTAACCCCTAACCTTGCAAGTTGGTGGACGTCCTTCACCAAGTCCTTCTTCCCCTCATCCACGTGGGTCACACTCTCCATAGAGAGTTCACGGAAAGCAAAAAGAGATCCGCAACCACATCTGCCTTGCCCGCTGTAGAGGACACTCATGTCGTAGTCCTTTGTAAAACCTAGCCACTTCCTTTTTAAAAGATTTAGATCCTTCTGTGAACACATATTGCAAACTCTTGTGATCCGTAAATACATCCACGTGAACCCCATACAAGTAATGCCGCCATATCTTCAATGCAAACACCACCGCGGCCAACTCAAGATCATGGGTTGGGTAATTCTTTTCGTGAACCTTTAATTGTCGTGAGGCGTATGCTATTACCTTCCTACCTGCATCAACACACATCCAACCGACTCTCGAAGCATCACGCTAATATCAACACAAAGCACCGGTATCCTCGAGTAAAGTCAACACTTGTGCTGAAGTGAGTTGGGCTTCAACTCCTGGAAGCTTTCTCACATGCCTCGACTCATGGAAACTTGCTCTTTTTTATGAGTCAACTTGGTCAAAGGTGTCGCAATTAATGAGAAACCCTCAACAAACCATCAATACTAGCCTCTAGGCCCAAGAAATTCCAAATTTCTAAAGGATTCACTTCTGTCTAGCCACTCCCATCGCTTCAATTTTCCGAGAATCCCACCCTTATGCCCCTCACTTTACACCACATGGTCCATAATTCCACCGAGTCCATCTCAAAATTCACACTTGATAAACTTTGCAACGAGATGACGATCCTGAGGCCCAGTACTATCCTCAGGTGAGCAGCATGCTCCTCCATGCCCATGAGTATATAAGAATGTCATCAATCAACACAATCACGAACATGTCCAAATATGCCGTGAATAATTCTATTCATCGTCCATAAAAGCTTCAGGGGCATTGGTTAGTTAGAAAGACATAACTACAAGTCATAGGTGGCCATACCGGGTTCTGAAGGTTGTCTTTGAAATGTCACACTCCCGAACTTGAGCTAGTGATATCCGGACCCAGGATCATATCTTCGAGAAACACCCGCCACCCCGAGCCGTCAAATAAATATCAATCCTAGGAAAGGGGTACCTGTTCGCCCCTTCAATCCGCGATACCGCAAGTGTACGGGTCGTGCAAGTAATATAGTAGCTCTTTAGAGAACCGAAATGTCGAACCCACAGGGACTGACCCATTCCTCTAACTATCCATTTCAAGCGTGATCTAAATACCAAAATGTTGTTTATGTGAAGCACGAAAAATGGTCAACGAAATATTCTTAATTCATTAGGAGTCTAACAGGAGTTAAAACCAAATAATCATGCGATTCTACGATTTGGCAAATTTCATTATTTAAGCGCATGGAAACTATCGATTGTCGTCTGACATAATCACTCATGTTCATGGTCTTTCGAGCTTAAACACAACAAACTAGCTCACCGCATCATTGTGAGCGAGGATGCTAATTCTAGTTCGTGGGCAATCAATTATGTTGTGCTTTATGTGGAAATCTACTTAGGACTTCGTGCACCTAATCATTTAACTCAACTTAGCCTCACAACTACTTCTTTGAGTGGTGATGTGATAAACCTAAGTCGGTCTCTACATAATCCCTGCTTTATCAACCAAGCAAGGGGTTAGGTATATCTCTATCCTAACACAAAATTATATCGTGAGATACAAACATGCCCCTCACATTCTCATGTCCTGACTTTAGGTAAATGCTTTCTCAAGCATATTCCCAAGCTAACGTGTATGTTTCATGGTGATCAATCATAAAAACAACCAACAACATTAATTGCAAGACAAAAACAACAATCAATAACTTAATTCTAAAATACTCCCATACAATCACAATCATAATTCATATTTCAACCCTAGAGTGGGGCGTTCAGCCATTCATGTTCGTAAACTACAAGAAACTACAACTAAATTAACATACTTAAGCAAGAATTGGTAGATGAGAAGGAATTTGACAAACCCTAGCTGAGTTCTCCCACTTCTCCCTTCACTCCTAGGTGGTTTTCCAGAATAAAACGACAAATTGGATTTAGGAGCTAAGGGCTTAATTTATAGTAAATGAAAAATGTGCACAATTTAGCGTGTCGTGGAACGTCTGTCACGGAAAGTGTATCGCGGAGCACCGCTCCGTGGATTACCGTGAGGTAACGCTTTGGGCTCTCTCGGAATTTTCCTCCGAATGCCAACACTGCCGAGTGTCACCGCGCTGCCGGCGTGACACGCCGCCCATGCAGCGGCGGTTGTCTTCCTCTGTCGCTGAGCTTGCATGGCGTGGCACGTTGTCAGGCGCTGGCCGGGAGCCTACCCGCCCGCCGCATCTGCTCGTGTGGCTGGTACATGCGTGGCACGGCGTTGGGCACGGCACACGCACAGCGTGGCACGCTGCCCGGCGCGGCCAGCCTTGCCATGGCCTACTCCTTGCTGACTTTCGCCCATTTCTCCCGACTCCATTCCTCTACTTCACCAACTTATAAATTAGTTTCTCAAAATCATTGAAACCTACAAAAACAAGGCCTAATCATGTTGGTTAACACATATTCACATCATATATAAAAATCACACAGAAATGATCAATTACTTAGCTAAACAAGAGTAAAACGTTATCAGGCGCCACTGCATGTGCTGGTTTGCCCGAGATCACAACCCCACACTTAAAGTCTTGTTCGTCCTCGAACAACCTTTACATCTCATGCATATGGAGACTCACACATGTAATAATTAGCAAGATAATCTGCTACGGCTATAATGATTATTTAAGAAAACAAGCTAAAAATAGAGCATGTACGATTTGATCATTGAAATGAAATACAACCATGTTAAGACTTTAACCTCAAGAATCGACTCTCAAAATTTTAGCAAACTCCTGCAAATTAACTGATTAAGAAATCCCACATGAATTATATCCTTCATTCAACATGTGCCCTCGCAGAAAGAGAGTTACCCATTTTCATGCAAAAATAGCTAAACCAACATGTGTGGGTACATGAATAGACTCACACCACTCAAAGAATTCACATGCATCATGAAATTTAATCTGCATAAGCGGTTCTTAGTATTTACTTCACTAATTTGAGGATGTATGAATGTAAGATCAAGTAGGACTTTTTAGATTGTAATGTAACTCGTGCAGGTAGGTACTATTATATTTTCATAATAGTGACTATCTTTCCTAAGCGCTTTTAATACACCACTCTCCTCATTACGAACTTCCTTCCCTTACTTCACCTTTTCTCCTTTCGCTTTCTTTTCCTCTTATGTTCCCCTTTCTTTAGGGCACTTTTAGCTTATTAGTAAGAAGTTCTATAAATAATTTTTCATTAATTTATTTTCTTACTCCTTACTAATAATCAACCACTTTCACACAAGTGCACCTTTGTCCTTTTTCAACTTCTACAACTTGCTACTTTTCCTTTCTTTTCATTCTTCTCACTCCTTTGCTCTTTCGCATTTTTCCATTAAGCACTTAGGAGACGGGATCAAATTCAAGGCTAATGGAAATAAAAAAGGATCGCTTTTATGTTGCAGCTATCAAAGAATGGGCTAAGGCCTAATGGGGCTAACTAGGATTAATTTTCTCACGGTAGGTAAAATGAGGGATAAAAAGTTTAGGTTCATTCAAAGAACCGCCTAAATCATTTCCTACAATTCACATCCTTCATTTCATTTTATAAACACACCAGGAAAGTTCTAGACAATCCACAATAGCACAGAATACTCAAAACCCTTACACTCATGGCACATGCTCAATTCAAGACACATTCAGACCTTCCTCGCCTAATCACAACAATTCAAATTAAGCTTCAATTATATTGAGTCAAATTCAAGAGCCTAAGTGTCTTACACAAAGTTATAATAATTCTTGCATGCTTCAACACTGAACATACTTGCATCTTACAATCATGTATAACACATAACAAGAACATCAAGCATCAATTAACTATGGTTTCAAAAACCCGTAACCTATCGACTAATTTTCCTCAAGACGGTCTTCATCCATCCATCGTCGGAAACAGTCCCTAACTATGACTAAAACATTATACAGACAAAGAAAGAAGAAAATAAATTTTATTCTTTTTCGGTTCAAAGACCCCCGTCGGAAAAGAACCGAAAAGAAAAACCAACGGGTGATGAAGTCATGCTTAACTCACACCAAATTTTTCAAATTTCTTTCCCAAATTTCCATCAAGTGTCACTCACGACTTGTCAGCCAGCTGCAGCATCAACCTCGGCCTCAGCTTCCAACCCCGTTGACATGATAGGGGCACAGGATTATCTACTGCCCCTAAATCACAAAAGCTCGTAGCACCTCGCCTTACCAATTTGTATGGGAGGGTAAAACTCCCTGGGTCTTTGAGCTTCTTTGGCATTTTGCTCAATACCCTGTGACTGCACCTCCTCAATCAGTGCTACAGTCTGGACGCCCACCAATCTAACTTGTTCGCCATCACGTCCTTCAAGTATTTAGTATACTAGCATTCCCCGCAAAACATCAATAAGAGACAATTTATGTGAAGTTCTTTGAAGCTCTCAAAGAACTTTTTGAAACATTCCTCCTCCTTTGCTCTTTCTGGAATTTTCTTGAGGGAATGGTGGTGGTGGTCTTTGTGCTGGCTGCAATGAAGGTTGCACATTTTGTTGCCCAAAGACTCGACGGTTCAGTTGTTGGTGGATGGTCCGTCTAGAACCAACTCCGGCTGCACCTCCTTTCGCCCCTTTAGGCAATCGCATCGCCTAATTGCTTTCCGCTTCTAAGACTGATGGCATTGATCTACCGGGGTTAGGATCTGCGTCTCTTGGTAATCCCCCTTACGACCTCATATTCGAGCAAATTTACTATCCGACCTAATTTGTTTTTCAAGATTTTGGGTGGCTACTTGCTGATTCATTAAGTCTGTTGCCATCCTCGCCTGATTTTCCGCTAACCATTCGGGTCTCCATAATTTTCTGCAGTGTTTCCTCAATGTTGCTGCTAACTTTCCCATCATTCTACCTATTCTGCTGATACCGCTGTTGCTGAGGGTGCTGATACCCTTGCTTTTGGTTTCCACCCCAAGAAAATTGGTGGCCCCGCCAATTTCATGGAGTTGTTTCCAAAATTCTCGATTCCTATGCACATTACCAACAAAATTGACTGATTCCGGAATTGGCTCCACAAGATTCTGCATTGTGCCCAGACACGCAACCACACCAACTAGAGCTTGCCGAACCGCATTAACCGTCCTGGGTGTTGGTTCATACTCATTTATTGAACTAAGTCATCATCTCGATGTTGGAACGAAGCTAACCGTGTTGCCATGGCATTCATTCCATCAACTCCATCAACCCCCTGATCTCTTTCCTGCACCTATCGATGATTCAATGTGCCACTCTGGATTTTCTTTTGCAATTCTGTTCAACAAAGTGTACAACCTATCAAATGTTTTCTCCAAGGCTTGCCCACCCGATGCGTAGTCTAGTAATATTTTTGTGTGTGGGTCTAGACTTTCTACAAAGGTATGAGCTAGCACTTCATTTGATTGCTAGTGATAGGCAGTCTCTCAACAATGACTTGAATCTTCCCAAGCCATATATAAGTTCTCATCAGCTTCGCTTGAAACCGAAAGTATTTTTACCCCGCAACTTTGCGCTTTGCCCGAAGGAAAGAACTGATAAGGAACTTAGACAAGTCTTCCACGGTTATGGAGTTCCGGTGTCTCAAATTTCTTTAACCACTTTTTTTGCCTCTCTCCCAACAAAGGAAAATGGGAAGAGGGTCAGTTGGACATAATCAGACACGTCAACTGGGGACAAACGTGTCACTAATCTCTAAAAAGCTCTATAAGTGCCGCCAAGGGTCCTCAGTGCCATTCCAGCTTAATTGACCACTAGAATGTAATAGCTGCACCATGTTCGTTTAAGCTCAAAGTTCCCTCCAGCTCGATTTACGGCTACTAGAGGCCACATTCGTCGTTAGTGGGATTTCCACTTCATGAACCTGGTCTGGCTGCCATTGCTTCCGATGACAATTGTGTTTGTCCTGCGGGGTCATTGTTGTTGTACTTTTCTTGAAGTCTCTTCACTCTTTGCTCTATAGCTACTCTCCTTCGCAAATGGATTTGACATTCGTGTTCAAGCAATGGTTCCACAAGCTCTCTATTTTTAGCCGGCTCGGCAGGACAACCTATCAACAATTCCTTCAATAAGTCAGACTAAGACCAAGTTTCTCAACACTTAAGGAAACTTAAAAATCACACAAAAACAGATAAATTACTGTAACTGGGCTGAGTCCCCGAACACGGCGCTCAAAAACTTGTTCTCTCCCGAATCCGCGCATACCGCAAGTGTAAGGGTCGCTATAATATAGTGGCTCTTTGAGAACCGAAATGTCGAACCCACAGGGACTGGACCCATTCCTCTAACTATCTATTTCCAAGCGGTGATCTAAATACCGAAAATGTTGGTTATAGCTCAGGAGATTTAACTAAGTATAAAATATGGTCAACGAAATATTCGAACACCAGGAGAAATATAGAGTTAAAACCAAATCATGCGATTGTACGATTTGCAATGGTTTAAGTATGAAACTATCGATTGTCGTCTCACATAATTAGAATTGCATGTTCATGGTCCTGAGCCTCTAAACACAACAAACTAGCCTCACTGCATCATTGTGAGCGAGGATGCTAATTCTAGTTCAGGGCAATCATTATGTTGTGGTTTACGTGAATGATTAGGACTTTCGGGCACCTAATCATTTAACTCAACTTAGCCTCACAACTATTTCCTTCGAGTGGTGATGTGGATAAACCTAAGTCGGTCTCTACATAATCCCATTTTATCAAATTGCCAAGTGTTAGGTATCTCTATCCTAACACAAAATTATATCGCAGATACAAACATGCCCCTCACATTCTCATGTCCTGACTTAGGCAAATGCTTTCAAGCATATTCCTGCTTGCGGTATTTTTATTTTGATCAATCATAAAACAACCAACAATTCAGAATGCAAGACGAAAACAAACAATCAATAACTTAATTCCAAAACAATTTCATACTGATCACAATCATAATTCATGGCTTCAACCCTAGAGGAAGGGTTCTGTGCCATTCATGTTCGTGAAACTACAAGAAACTACAACTAAATTAACATACTTACAAGACTTGTAGATGAGAAGGAATTTGACAAACCCTAGATGAGTTCTCCACTTCTCCCTTCACTCCTAGGTAGTTTTGTAATAAAATCGTGACAAATTGGATTTAGGGAGCTAAGGGCTTAATTTATAGTAAATGAAAACATGCACAATTTAGCCTGTCGGGAATGGCTCCGTGTCACGTGAGTGTATCGCAGCACTGCCTCCGTGACACGGAGGCAACGCGGAGGCTCTCCCGAATTTGCCTCGGGATGCCAACACTACTGAAAGTGTCACCGTTGCCGGCTTGACATGTTGCCCATGGTGCAAGTGTTGGCCTTCCTCCCCGCTTGCGGAGCTGGCACGTTGCTGGCACGTTGCTGGCGCGCTTGAGCCTACTCCGTTTGAAGTCGCATCTGCTCGCGTGCCTGGCATAGGCGTGGCACGGCGCCGGGCGCGACACACGCACGCCGTGGCACGCCGTCAAGCGCCAACCTTGCCATGGCCTACCTCTTGCCGACTTTCGCCCATTTCTCCTGACCCATTCCTCTACTTCACCAACTTATAAATTAGTTCATAATCATTGAAACCTACAAAACAAAGACTAATCATGTTGGTTAGCACACATATATTCACATTTATATAAAATCATATGAAAATGTATACAATTACTTAGCTAAACAAGACTAAACTAAGTTATCAAGCGTCACTCGGGCATGCTATTTTGCCCGAAATCAGTATGTTGATATCCCAGTCATAGCTCCCGGTCTCCGGTGCTCTACTTTGACCTCACAAGCAAGCTTCAGAACTTAGCTACAAATTTTGTGATGTCTCTTCATGTCGCTCCACTAGTAAATATTCGTAAATCACAAGACATCTTAGTAGCACCTGGTGGATGGAATATCTCGAATTATGTGCTTCCGCCAGTATCTGATGTCTCAAATCACCCACATTCGGTACGCACAACCTACCCTAGTAACGTAGCACGCCATCTCCCTTGGGATAAAAGCCTCCACTTCTTTTCGAATGAACCGCCTCCTTCAAACTTAAGAAATATGGGATCTTCATCCCGCCTTGACTTAACTTCAAAATACCAATGAGGAATCCGATTCACTCGCACAACTACTCCGCCCTCAGCTGTATCAATCAACTGTACTCCCAACCGAACTAACCTATGGATATCCTTTGCCAATTCCTTTTTTCCCTCTTCAACATGAGCCACGCTCCATAAACACTGCCTTAGGGCATCAGCCACCATATTGGCTTTGCCCAAATGATGTGAAGACGCTCATGTCATAGTCCTTCAGTAGCTCCACCACCTTCTCCGATGAAGATTTAGTCTCTTTCCGACTGAACACATACCTCAAGGCTCTTGTGATCGGTGAAACATCCATATGAGCCCCGTACAGGTAGTGCCTCCATATTTTCAACGCAAACACCACCGTCGCAACTCCGTGTCATGAGTCAGATAGTTCTTTTCATGATCATTGAGCTAATCCGAAGGCGTAGGCTATCACCTTACCCCGCTGCATCGAAGGCAACCGAGTCCAACTCTAGAAGTGTCGCAATACACTACAAACCCATATGTTCCATCTCGGTAAGGTCAAATCGGAGTGTGAGAGTCTATTTTTAACCTTGAACCCTTCTCACATGCATCCGACCACTGAAATTTCACCTTTTTTGAGTCAACTTAGTCAGAGAAGATGCACAAAGTAAAAACCTTAAACAAAATGTCGGTAATAACCGCCCGGCTAGACCCAAAAACTAATTTTGATTGTAGGGAGGTCTCTGCCAGTCTTTTACCGTTGATATCTT
Source organism: Datura stramonium (assembly GCA_018107945.1). Lineage (NCBI taxonomy): Eukaryota > Viridiplantae > Streptophyta > Magnoliopsida > Solanales > Solanaceae > Datura > Datura stramonium. The sequence continues at coordinate 169,750 of JACEIK010002370.1, forward strand.
TTGAGTGATCCACCAATACCTCATCCATGACCACGTGACCAAGGAAAGCCGCAAAACTCAACTAGAATTGTGATTTTCCGAACTTTGCAACAACTGGCGGTCTCTATGTCGGAAGCTATACTATCCCCAGGTGATTACATGTTCTTCCTCATTACCACGGAATTGTGAGTGACTATACTGAGTTCTAAAGGCCGGTTTCGTATGTCACACTCTCTGAACTCTTAACCGATGATACTGATCTGAGTTCTATCTTTGAGAAACAACTGGCTCCATGAAGCTGATCAACAAGTTGTCAATCCCCGGGTAGGGGATACCTATTCTGATCGGTGACCTTGTACAACCGATGGTAATCAATGCACATTCCGAGGGCAATCAGCTCTTCTTACGCACAAATAATACTGGGGAACCCTAGGGAGAGATGTTGGGTCTAATAAAAACCTTTATCAAGAAGGTCTTTAAGATGCTCCTTCAACTCCTTAAGCTCAAGCTCAGAGTGATTCTCGTAGGAGACAGAGATGGGTCGAGTTTCTAGAAGAAGGTCTATGCCGAAGTCTATTTCACGCTCAGGAGGGATTTTAGAAGATCTTTGGGAAGCACGTCATGGAACTCAAGACAACTGAACTCGACTGGATAAAGCTGGGGTCTCGTAAATGAACCTTTGAATCGAACTAGATGATAAATACACCCTTAGAAATAAGATTTCTCGGCCTTAAGGGTAGGATATAAATCTAATCCTAGGCGCCGAACCATCGCCCGTCCACTCTAAAGCTGGCTCATTAGAACCCGAAATCCCAACGAATCTAGTTCTGCAGTCGATTGAGGCATAATCGAAGTGTAACCAATCCATGCCAAGAATGAGGCCACCCAACCATGTCTCACTCTACCAAATCAGCTGAATGACCTATTCAAGATTGAGATCGGGCGCTTTCTTATACACCCAACTGGCTCTAATTGACTCGTGCAAACTGTGGGTGGAGAGTGAGAATGGTTTGGAGAGAACTTAGAATGATATCAAACTGGACTGCTACATAGGGATTCACGAACGAAAGTGTGGCCTCTAGATCTATTAGGGCATACACATCTAGATGGAAAAGAGGAGTAACATACCCATAACCACATTAGGTGAGCTCTTCTGATTCTAAAGAGAGCACAAAGCATAAAACGGGTATTGGCGCTGGCCGCCATCCTTACTTGAAGTGTTGGCATGCCGAGCTGGTCGACTACTGGAGTCGCTGAAGCATTGGATTGTGATCCTCCGTCCTACCGACAGACATTGAGCCTGAGCCAATGACCAAGCTATACACAACCAAAACAACCCTCTCACCCCGCTGTAATTCTCTCCTAGATGGTACTTGCCACACTTAGCCAAGCTGGGTAGTTGTAGCGGCTGCTGGCGCAATGACTTTGGGACTTTGATCTAGATGCTTCCACCCTCCCAATCCTGCGGGATTGGAAAGTAGGGGCACTTGCTGAAGTGGGAAGCCGGAGCCCTCTCGCTCTCTTCCTGCCACGCTTGGGGTCAGCATTACTGCTAGATCTCCGGTGGCCATAATCTGATTGGTCGGTTCTTGCCCGTTTGTTCTCCCGCTCCAAGGTTTTACTTTTTCTGCCTCAATTTGTTGGGCATGAACTATGAGGCTGAGAGATCAATGTCCCACAAGCATTGCAACTCCGCACTCTTTGAGGACCATATCTCGATACTCCGTTCACAACCAGCATACGAGCCCTTGGCTCGGCTACCATCTCTGGAGCACATTTAGACATCCCAGAACTCCAGCCACTCTTCCACCGTCCGATTTCCCTTGTTTCAGATTCATGAATTCAGCCACTTTAGCCTCCCCTAAGCTCCTGTGGAAAGAATCGCCGAGGAAGGTCAGAGTGAACTCCTCTCATTCCACTGGCCCTACTCCCGTTGGTCTCCTTCCTTCCACTATTTGTACCAGATTTGGGATACCCTTTCAGCTGGTAGGCAACCTGGGTGCTGCACTCTCTCGAGGAGCCGACACCCATAATTCGGGTGATATTTCTAATATCATTTACAAACTCCAGTCTTCCCATCTTAGATCCATGGAACCGGAGGGTTCATCCGAGTGAAGTCCCGAACTAGGGCAGCTGTTGTGGACCCATTATTGTTGACCAGAACCACCTGCTGCTCACCTGATTAGTAACTGTCCGTGCGAGCAACTAGATAGCTGCCCCGAACTCCGCAGAGGACACCGAGTCGTCCCGAGGGGTCGTTGGAGCTGGTGGGGAAGGTCAGTGAGCGTTACTGGCCCTTCTTTGTTACCACATCATGGAGTGCTGATTTCACTGAAATAAAACACAACATGAGTTAGGATAAATAACTGGAATTGAATTTCAATGCACGACAAAAGGGTATGAACAAAAGGGAGTTTTCCTAATAACATCTCATAACCTCCCCGTCATAAGTGTGGCGCACTTCACACCTATGAAAAGGGCTCTACTTGACGTGGCTTTCAAACATTCTAGGATACTCTTAAACGTGGCTCGATACAAAGTTTGTCATGCCCCCGAGTCTATACTCCTGGACGACACGATACTTGGAGTCACAGTAACCCCAAGTCAACCCATGGTCTATCATAACACCGGCATTCTGAGTAAAGAAATAGCGTGTTTTCTAAAATAATAAAATAAACATCTATGGAAGACAGAACTAAGTCATAAGTTTTATACAACTTAAACAAAGCTATAAATTTGATAACTTTGTCTGCATTTCAAAGCCATCTATATGATGAGTTGTCAGACAAGCCCCTAGCTAACTCTAAGCCCAACTAAAAGAAAATATAATCCGAAGTAATAAGCCTCATCCTGAAAGATGAGGACTCACCAATGATGCAACAGGGAAAACTTGAGTGAGATCTGCAATGGTGTTGGAACCGAGAACTCCACGGCTGTACTATTTCATAAAATGATACAACATAAAAAGGTATGCGTTAGTACTTTGAATGTACCGAGTAAGTGAGAAAACCATAACACGAAGGATAAAAAAACCGAATCGGCAGAGACATGCAATGACCAACCAATGTGAATTGAATAAACCGATATACTGAGAGATGGTCAAAATGACCCTATCTGATGGGCAAAGACATGCCCTAAATTGAGATAATACTAATCTGAAATTCGTACTAAACTGATCTCGAACCGACTAACTGCATTGAATGTGCTGACTAGTGGGAGAGTCTATAACCAACATATAACCATGTGAGCTAGACTTGAGTCCGATGCATACACCCCATCGGTAGGATCCAATATACCTTGCCAAGGGTATAAAGGCATGAACTAAGTGATAGGTGTCTCAAATATGAGGCCAACAATAAATATAACCTACGCAATGTAGTTTTGGGAACCTAGGTGCGCTAAAACCTTGGTTAGCTCAATGCTAGGTCCTACTCCCACTTGATGCTCCTAGAATGACTACTAAGCCGATAGCTCAAACCTGAGTCCAAGACTAAGTCGTGATACCTATCTGGAAGTTCCTATGAGTTCATCGAACGGATTTTTGTAACCGTGCTGTAAGACTAATGGAGTCGTCATCCAATACGTCAAAACCGTCTAAAGAACAAACTAAAATCTAAAACTGGGGTCCTAAGGATGGTCGAGCGTTTATCTGAAAGTGTCATGACCGCCCGTAGAACCACTTAAACTGACATCGAGTTAAATATCGATAATTGGGAGGTATCACTGACACTCAATGATTAACTATAGTCAAAACTGATTAGCTGACATTTCTGTGTTATATCGGATATGCTAATAATTGACTAAGTCTCGGACTTAACAAACATCTGATCAATTTCCTCAACATTTTCTAGCAATAAGGGAAACCCAACTGATAAAATCAAGCCATACTGAATAACTAGTCCAACAGGAAAATTCTAGATTATCAATTCAAAGTTAGGGCTAAAACCATTCTTACAAGAATGAGTGCGTTAACATGACAAATAGGTAGTGAAAATATAACAACAATCAACATAGACCATATTCCACATGCTATAAGCAAAGTCTGATATATCATTTATTCACACTTGTGTCTGTGGCTAGAACTCATAGAGAAGATAGAGGAGATTTTGGGGACACAGGAAAACTATTCCCTTCTTGAAGTCCCATATACCTTGTTAGAAACTGAGAGAATCCCTTGAAAATCTACTGAGAATTCGATTTCCCTAGCTTTTCTCCGAATCTTCTCGAGAGAATTCCTATGTTCTAACTTTTGAGGGGGTGTGAGAAATGAACAAACCATTGGTTACCCCCTCTAAAAAATTGCCGATTAAAACCCAAAACTGATGTAGACGACCATTCCCGTGACTCCGTGTGCAGAAATCCCGTTTCTCCGTTTTCAACTCCCGGGTTTGACCTTAGGGTTTCGGGCATTACAATGTTGCTACTTTACTGTATATTCGTTATTATCTAAGGTCAGTCGATGATGCCTACCAAGACACCGTGTCGTATTAATGCTACTCCTACACTTCTTTCTGAGTGCAGACTATGATCAAAAAGTTCCTCTCTCCCCAACTTGTAGAATCAAATTTACGAAATCTCGAGGATGAGATGATTTCTTAGAGATGATGCAACTCTTCCGGAATAAAAGTCTTTTGTTTCGGACATGGATTTATTTATTTTTCTGTTATTCTTCTTAGACTATAATTAGATAGATGTCCTCAATATGATGACTTTCAGTTCTTGGGTTGGAAAGTAAGGATGTTGCAAGTATTATTTTCATTTTATAAGACTTTCACTTTTTATTTTATTTAATGCTACAATGGGATGATCAAGCTTGGGACACGCTGGTTCACCCATTGGGAAAATTAGTGTGAGAGCCAATCACGGTCACTTGGGTCATGATATGAATCTATAATTTAGCATCAATTAATGTCCGAAGACAACCTAGCATGTTGTACAACAGATCATACAAATAATTATTTAACGTATAACTCCTTATAAAATCATAATCTACCTTAACAGAAGGATTGGAATATTTAGATACTCCGTGGGAGATCTGCCTTTTCTCAATGCCTCCGAGTATTTAAAAGTATAGAACACAAAGCCTCAAAGAACAATTCAATAGTTTATTCTTCAACCTAGGTTTTGGGAATTCAAAACTCAATTTATACTCTGTTATCACGGTCCACTTCGTTACCTTACACGATTTAATTCTTCAAAACTAATCCCACAATTATCATTCCGGCCTAGTTCATGGATTTTCTACCTCAATCCCTTTTTAAGGAAGTTTTTAAGGGTAAAGGTGCCAATTCCACCTATTTCTAGGTCTCAACTATCACATGAATAATGTTCTACAACCAACATTCACCCTAGGAAGTGTTAATTACACACTTTTAGGCCTAGAAAATCAACACCTAATCATTCCCTTTCAAGTCTTCCTAGTTTCCAAAACTTAGGGTTTTCTTTTAACTTTAGAGAACACCATCTAATACCACCCATTGATTCTAAGGTTTTAGAAATCACCGTGGTCAAAAGAAACCCTTGGAGTTTTAATTTCTACCCTACTATTTACAATAGCTTAAAAAACACGATTTTGGGATCATCTCATTCAAAACTCCCAAAATATTACCCCATTTGGTCATTAAATATCAATCACAAAAAGAAACAAACCCAATTCATTTCATTCATTTATAGAAAAAACACGCCCCGACAATGGCAATCATCAACCACAACAGCCCGACAAAGGCCGGGACTCTACTCAAATTTAACTAAAACATCAAAATTTCACAGGAAACAAATCTCCCCCATAAACATAGATCATCCCTCCCCAATTTAAGATGTCCCCAATGTAAATATGCAAAAGGAAAAGGGAAAAGGAACTCCCCGAAATGGGTCACTCCTCTTCATCATCGCCCTTGCTCTCACTGAATCATCATCGCCGCTAGCATCACAAACCCAGCAAAATCATCGCCCAGCCCTCTTCAAATAAGTCAAATAATTGGCCCCCAAGCTGAGGTGGAGAAGCCATTGCAAAGATTCAAGGTGCTCATGTCGGGCACTTGACCGAAGTCCGACTCTTCCACTCCTATTTCGGGGTCATAGAAGTGACTGCTCCTTCTACCGCATCTACCCTCTTGAAAAAGTGGCGACATTCTCATACAATGAATTGAGCTTGATTGTTTTGGCAATGAGTGCTGGGAGGCTCTGGCCAAATATTGAAGACGGCTTACGTAAGTTTGTCATCTCCACGCAGGCGATGGAGACCACTTGGATGATAAGATTGGGGAAGTGGAGAAACTCTTGATAGGGCATGTCATTGATACTTGGCCCCGGACATGTCGCCGAGGCACATTGATTCTCGCGATTGGTGATTGGCCTGGCCCATGGAGAGCTTCTTTCACGCTGAAGGCTTGCATGCGCTTTACTATCGGTGCCTCGGCCTCTTCCTATCAATATCAATCATTCCTAGAGTAGAGGAAGGAGTCTCACAGGAAAATAGGCACTCCAACCTGCTTCACAAAGTTGGGAGATCAAAACAGCATATGGCATGGAAGCACTTAACTGGGCCTTCTTCTTCATCTCGTCGAGCCAATTTCCGGGTTGATGGGGACCCCCGAAATAATGCAAGAAATCAGGATGGCCACTTCCATGGTGACCAATGTCATTTTTGGATTGGATGATGCGAGAACAAATAAAGTCCAGCCACAGCTTGGCCTCAAACTTCAAACCTTGGTCAGAGATTTCGCCACTCAATAAGGCCTAGAGAGGAGTATCAATGGCAATAATGTGAGCCACCCACACAAACCGGTCTCATATCAGCCACCCGTTCCATGTACTCTATAGAGCAATCAATTTATCCAGAATGATAGTTTATAGCAAACAGGTGATATCAACTTCCACCTCAAAGATCATCATTGCATGCGTTAAAGGGAACTCATCCACTTTGCCCCAATGTCACATACTCTCTTGGATCCCTGATAAGAGGCATAGAACTCGTGACCAAGTTGGGGTAGTATGGCAGCAAAGGGCTGGCAAATGCATGCCATTGTGTGTGTGGGTGAACTGCTCGGTGATGTTGAGAAATCACCTTTCAAACCCAGCCAAGTCCAAACCTCTTCTCCACCGTGATAGGCTGCCCCCGGCAGATGACATAGTGTTCCTTTATATTCATAGCACGTAGAATGATGTATTCCTTCATGTTGGCTCGTGGTGGAGCAACATTTGCTTTGCCTTTGCCCTTGCTAGCAGATGAAGCAGGGGTCTTTCCTTTGCTGGAAGTTCCAGGAAGATGACATGATTTGTTTTTCTACAAGAGGTATGTTAGTGACAAGAATTTGAAGTAAAATTAAGAGAAAATAAAACTAGTTTAAAGAAGAACTGAGAAGCAAAGGAAAATCAAATAGTCATTTAAAGATCAAGTGGTACTGTCGTAAAAAGACAATTCGAGGGCCACCGACTGACCGCCGATGCTTAACAGAGACTCGGAAAATTATGCAACTTGGCGGTTCAAGTGGCATCTCGCCCTATTCACGAACTCGTTGATGTAGTGCAGATCCACTCAACACTGTGGCCAATTTCGAGTGAACCGGCGATCCACGGTGTTTCGCCGAATATGACTGGCGAATTGTCGGCTCCTGTCGCCCCCAAATTCTTTCAACTCATTACTTCACAAACACCCATTAACACCCATTCAAAACAAACATACTACCATCAACTATACTCCATTCAAACACATATTCATGACGTGTAGCCCTTAAGATTGGCGTCACCGCCTATCATTGGCAAAACATTGTGCTTTATGTAAATGGGTTACTCCCACTTCAATTCTTTTCATAATTTCACCATAAAAGCACATATCCATACCATGTAACAAGCATGACATAAATTAAGATTTTCAAATAAGGAAATTTAAATGAAATATTACTCCTACGAAACAAAAATTAAAACTAAAATTAAAACAAGGGCAAGAGAAAATTTACTGAATTGTAAGGCTAAGAATGGCTTGCTCACTCTACGTTAGCTTCAAAAAGGAAAATAACTCAAGATTGCACAGCAATATCGCAGATGAATATATAGTAGCTAATATGGTGGAAGTGATTGTGATAGTGAAATCTGGACGGGTATTTATAGGTGGAGAGTGGGAATGTGATAGATTGAGGGGGAAGGTGGGGATTTTAATGTGGGTGTGTTGGTGGGAAGTTGGAAGGTGAAAAGGTGAGAAAAAAGGGAAATATGGGGAAGTGGGACTGTTGGGTAATGGAGAGACAAAATGGAAAGAAAATGTTGGAAAAAGGGAAGCTATGGGAATACTTGAAGAATAGGTGGCTGGATAGGAGCTTGGGATTTGAAATAATCTTTTAGATTCCTCTTACTCAGTATGAGCCCCGACCGGCGCTATCGATGTTTTCCACTGTTCCTTACTTCACCTTGTATTGTGCCCATGATCTAGTTCCACTGATGATGCACACTTTACGTTGTGAATTGATCCAGCCCGCCTGTCATCCGCTAATCTATAGCCTAGCTTAGGTTTCTACTAAAACCGGCGATACACCGGCGCCCACAATCTCGGTCTGGAAAGAGTTCACCGTTGACCTACCTTTTTCTTCATTTCAAAACCTCGCCGCTTTTGAGCTTCCTTTTGGCGGTCAACGTTTGACCGGCGGCTCGTCGGTCCTCGCCGTTTCTCCCTTCATGATTTGTTTCCACTTTGCTTCTCATTTCTCAGTTTCTACATAAACAAAAACAACAAAACATCAAATACCCGCTAAACACTTGCTGCCTCTCCCAAGAAGCGCCTTATTAATCGTCGACATGACGTCGTCCTTTTTCAATTCTTATTTCCGACGGGTCATTATATGACTCCGTCTCCGCAGCTCCAATCCCTTATCATGATCATCATTTTGAAATATTCCATCCACCTTGCATTCGGGTGGAGTTTCACTCGACTGACACACTTTGAAGGTGACTTCACCGCCTACCTGAAATTTTAACTCGCTAGCTCCACATCTACCATGTGCTCTCCGGTAGCTGCCAGCAAAGGTCTTCCTAAAATAATGGGAACTTCTAAATCCATTTACAATCCAGAATAACAAAATCGGTTGGTAGAATAAACTTGTCCACTCTCACTAGCACATCTTCTTAGCACTCCCCACAGTCTTTGGATGGACCTGACAACCACAGCGTTTTATCGATGTCGGTTTCGTGCTTGAGGCCTAATTTCTTAAAAATGAGCAGGGGCATCAGATTTATACTTGCGCCGACACTATATATGGAGTTTCTTCTTAAAACACACAAACCTAATCGTGCATGTACAAATTGTAGTCCCGGATCTTCCCTTTTGGGTAAGCCATCATTAATGCACCAAGGTAATGGTGCGTCTTCTTCATTACATTTCCAGCATCAACCACCTTCTTCTTTTTCAACAAATCTTTCATAAACTTGGCATAACCAGGCATTTGGATCAAAGCGTCCATTAACGGTATATGTATGGACAAAGCTTGCTAAACATATCAACAAACTTCTTAAACTCGATCCTTCTTCTTTTTCTTTGTAAGCCGCTAGGATACGGTGAGGGATTCTGCTTCAACTTTATCATCATTCATGACCTTCATGCCCTCCTCTTCATCATCAACTTGAATGTGATCTCTCATCCTTATCCTTTGTTTCTTCCTCAACATTTTTTTCATTCTCCGGAGTCATTGGCTTTGTATCAACCTCTTTTTCATCAGCTACTTTCGGGTTCTCCACCTCACTAGACTTCCCTGGTGTACTCTCCAATCACCTTTTTCACTTCTAGTGACAATAGCCAAACATTGACCATCTTTCTTCGGGTTAGGCATTGTGTCACTAGGTAGTGTACCATCCTTGGGTTCATTTGAGCCGATAGGTGATTCATGTGGGCTTCTAAATTCTTGATGGATGCCGAGTGTGAATTATATTTGAGTGAGGTTAGATACCTCCCTCTTAATTCCTTCACCCCACTTTCAGTAGAGACTCCACTTTCTTCAAGACTCTTGGATAGCATTTCTTCAATTCTTGAGCCACCCGCATCACTTACCTCCTGGCTGTTTTTGAGGATTCCTATCTTTTAGAGCTGGAATGTATGGATTTGGACTCTGATGATAACGATCACCTTCTTGGTTTTGCTCTCTATTTCCCCCACCTCTCATTTGTTTCAGGCCAACCTTGTTGCTCACGATTCCTCCAGCCTTTGGTTATCATCCTTGGGCGCCACGAGACTTGGTTTCCTTCCTTGGAAGCTAGGTCGAGGGCCTCCATTGGTTACCCATATCATCGGCATTCTTCATTATATCTTGGTGGGTAAGGCTCCCTTTCATATTGCAGGGACCTTGCATTCCCGCAAAGCATTGACTACCTTTGGACCTCGCTCCCATAATATGCTTGGTCATCAGTTCTAATTGTGTCCTCTCATCATCCCTTTTCCCAACCTGCCGTTAATGCACTTGAGCTGATCTCAAGGAGTGGACACACTTCTTGTCTCCCTGAATGCTAAGCCCTTGGTTTTTTTCATTCCTCGGGTCAAGGAGAGCTTTTGGCTAACCTATATGTTTGGTCCATAATAGAATCCCCAGCTAGGTTGTTGGCAATGGATTTGCTGATTGAATCATGGGTCCTATAGAAGATTTGGAGGAGTACTCCATCTAGTAATCCATGATTTTGGCAAAGAGAAACCTTCTTTTTAAACCTCAACCATGCCTCATGCAAAGGCTCTCCTTGTTCTTGCCGAAAGTTTGTAGTATCGTCCCTCAATTGTAACATCTTTGAGGGAGTGGAAAACCAATCTAGGAAAGCCTGATTAACTCTGCCATGAAGTAATACACCCTATAGGAAGTCTCTAGCCATATTGTTGCTTCCCATCAATGAGAACGGAAAGAGTCTCACCGATTGACTCTTGACTAATGTTTGTAATGTTGAAGAGCCGGGCAAATTTCAAAGAAATTCCTCAAGTGTCGATTTGCATCTTCTCTTGCCACCAAAGAGACCCTTCATCATAACAAGTGCAACATGGTGCTAGTAACATGGAACAATTTATCTCTACCGTGGGTGGTAGGCTAATGGCTCCCGCAATTTTCAACATCACCGGATTATCTTTTCAAGTTACATGTGCCACTTCTCCACCGAGCTCTCCCTGCTTGGGAGTGATGGCTCATGTGGTGATGAGATCCTAACAATACAGCAGAAAATCAAATCAAGTAACTATGATGCACACTAATTCAACTTAACAATCAATCACAACATTAGCAAGCACTAGTCCCCAAGAATTCACACCATTTTTGATAATATCCAAAATATATTCTTAATTCAAAGAATATACATGGTCGAAGTATCAAAACAAGTAACTATTATGCTGGGGTCGAACCCTATGAGGACTAGGAATGATAAATTCATGTCAGTTGAGAAATTGATATTAGCTTCTTGCATCATATAGATTTAATATAAAAGCAAGGAAAAGGGGGTTTAAACTTTGCATAGAATTACACAAATTGATTTAGTGAACTAAAAGTAACAAGATCAGCTACGTTGTTGACAATAGTGTGAAATAATAGAGGTGTAGTGTAGATGAAATACTAACTAGATTCGGGATAAGAGAGGTCATCTCGTAAGTTCAACAAGTGTATATAATCTCGCGAAGTAGGTAGCCTCAGCTTCTCAACCTATTGACTACCCCTAGCCAGAGTTTTCTCAAAATCTAGCTATGATTTAGCTCAACCCCAATTGATTTGGATTAGAAACTTCACTATTCCTAGCTATTAGTTGCCAATTCGGAAGGAGGAAGTAATTTTAGCCATTTCTAGCTTAATATTACAATCTCTTATCCATACCCACTACTAGATTCCCTTCCAATACTTAATTATTCTCTCCCGAGCAACAATCAAGAAAGTATAGATAGACCCATGTCATCATCAATGGATCTTCATTAATAGATTGAAGGGAATCTAATAGATTTACACTTAATTGAACATTATGAAGATGACTCTAGAAATACTCAATCCAATTAAGTATTCTTCATCACACCTCTAGTTAGTGATTTAGCTACTCATAGTTAAGAAATTCAAAAACACATTCATCAATAGCATCATGGAATTCAATAATAAGAGTAGATAATCAAATGCACAATTATCCTGCAACTACAGCTGAAACTTAATAATACCAAAGAAGAAAATAGAGCAGAGTATTTTCTACGAGTTTCAATCAAAATCCCTTTCTCGGCTCAAAGATTGTCTTCAGCTAAAAGAGGAAATAGTCATGTGATGTATACTTGGATTTTCACTCTATCTCTATATCTTCTTTTTCTTCTCCCCCTTATCAGAGTGCTTTTTTCTATTTATACCCTAAAAAGTAGGGTACTTTTAATCTCCTTTTCAGTGTTGGACAATTATACCCTTAATAGCACCATTCTGGAACTAATGAAGGTACCGGCGGTTCGCCGATGAAATTCGTGAACCGCTGGGTATCTGCTCTTCTTCTACACTTATTTCCAGTTAACTTTGGCGGTTCACCTGGCATTTTGTCGATGCCAATCCGTGAACCGCTGGATCTTCAATGCCAATTCCAGAACCCCTGGGTGTTATTTGGCGATTGAACCGGCAACTCGCCGCTGGCGAGTCGTGAACCGCCGGTGGCATTCAACCTCAGAAGCATGGACATTAGGATTTTATTCGGCATTTCACCGATTGAAACCTACGACTCGCCTCTCATTCTCACTTCCTCCTTTTTGCTCCATTTTTGCTCTCTTCTTCAAAATTAGGCATTTGCATACAACAAAAGCAAAAAAGGCATAAAATCCAAATAATCAACTCAGGGATGAAAAAAAACTCAAGTTTTAGAGTCTAATGAGTTAGTAAATTACCAACTCTTCACTCGTCACTATCACCGCTTTGATCGGCCTCATATTCCTCATCAGAGCTCGTAAAAAAATCATTAATGGGTCCTCGGGCTGTTGATTGGGCATCCATGGCCTCGTCAAGGAAGCTCATGTAAGGATCAGCCATGGGTGCCCTATTCTGAAGCTATCTCACATCAGCTCGAAGAGATCATACTGCTCCTTCAACCATATCACACGAGAGAACAGCTTGTTCAAGCTTTCAAACACATCTTTCATTGCCTTCTTCACCGATCTTTGGATGAGAGCTAGTAGGTCTCGAGACAACCTTTGGAGTTGGTTTTCATGAGATTGTGTCATTTCTGCCAGCTTTTGGATCCCATTTGGTCTAGAGGATGGAAGAGGAGGTGAAGGCCCATGGAGTGGTTCCTCTCCAAAAGCACGCCCTGACATCTTAGGGTTCATCTCATTGAGGTCGGAAGCCATAGAGGTTTGAGCTATGTCATGAGAGGTTGAGTCCTCAGGTTCATTCCAAGATTGTAGCCTCTTTATTTTACTTTTGGGAGCATCAGCATCCCTCTTCTTCTCCACACCAACCACACCCTTAGCGAAGCTAGGCTTTTCATCTGAAAATAAAGGAACTCCCACTTTCTCGCAAAGTTGGCTTATAAGCACTGGTAGGGCATGGAGAGACCTTGGTGTCTAGCCTTTCTTTTCATTTGAGTGGCAACCACTTCACCAAAATTTATGGGCACCCTAGACATGATGCAAGCAATTAGTATGGCCGCCTCAAGGTTTACCCTCTAATCATTTTTGTACAGCATGATACGGCAATACACAAATTCCAGGCATAGTTTGGCCTCAAATTTGAGGTTTTTCCTAGCAATTTCAACCACCCATATGGTCCAAATTAGTTGACCATTGGTGATCATGCCTGTCACCCAACCAAATTGATTCTTTTTGTTTGCCACCTTTGTTGCAAACTCGGTCCCCGAGACAATCTCATCCTTCCAGAAGATAGAATTGATGGCATCCTAAGTGATGTCCACCTCCATACCTCGAACCATGACTGAAGGTAGGTAAGAGAATTCATATACTTTACCTTTGTGCTTCATGGCGTCTTGTCTCGCTTGAAATGAGGCAAAGAACTCTGGTACCAGATTTGGGAAGTAGTTTGGTAGAGCCTCTATGAACATGTGACAATGCCTCTCATTGAATTGGGCGTTGATGTTGGGATGTCCCAGCCCTGCCAAGTGAAAACGCTTCTCTATAGTGATTGATCTATCTAAACATGTGAGGCAGTGCTTCTTCATGTCAGGCACACAGAGGACGATAGCATCCCTGGTGTTGGTAGAGACTAAGGTTGCCTTAGCTTTTCCCTTCCCTTTTCTTTTGAATATGGAAAGGGTCTTCCCTTTTGTGTTTCCTTGAAGAAGTCATAATGTTACAAGACAATATTAGTGCCATAAATATACCAAACTCATTTTGTATTTTTCTTTATGAGAAGTAAAAGGAAACTATGCTATGCTAAGGAAGAAAAATTAGAAAGATTGGATGCCAGACAAAATGAAACATTATTAAAAATTAGAAAGATTGGATGCCAGACAAAATGAAACATTATTAGTGATAACTGGTAGCACCTGCGCTGCACCAGCATTTTGCAGGTTAAGACCTGAGGTTCGCAGGTGCATGTAGGTTTGCAACAGAACATCATCAAAAATTTATGGCTCCTGTGTTGCACCTGCATTTTATAGGTGCTAATCCGTGAGTTTTAGGTTGGAATGCAGGAAGGAGACAGTGATTTGACACTAAATCACTCACCTACGCTACATCCTGAGTTTTGCAGATAGGAATATGTGATTCGCAGGTGTTCGATAGTGGCCAACACCGATTTTTAATGCTCTAGTTTTACCATTTTTTTCACAAGCACGAGCATATCATATCTAACGGGTACTCAAACTTCCTCGAAAGATCTATCAATCAATTAGACAGCCAATAAAACCATTGGGACCACTTAACATTTTCCCTTAAGATGGACATTACCACTTAACCTTTTTCCTTATGAAGAACGTCAACCCAGCCATTATCAAGAAAAATTATACATTCCAAGCACATTGGTTACTCATATTTCACCCCCAAGTAACATCTCAAGACATATGAACACATGAAAGATCAAGAATTATGAATAAGAATCTCTACCCACATGATTTTTGCAATATTGAAGTTGCCCGCACAATACCCACAACAATCAATGCTGGCAATAGAATAAAGAATAAATAAGGGGTAATAGAGGAAACATGGGTCAAGAAGAATTCAAAAAGTAGCATGCTTTCTGTTGTACCACACTCATAAAGAATTATGGGGAATGAAAATGAAAAGTACACATACCAAAGAGATGAGAGAAGAAATGAAATTGAGAAATTGTACTTTTTCTTCCAAATAGCCAACCTAAAACTTGAACTAATTGTGTTTTGTTAGAGAGAGTAGTGATATATTGTAGAAAATGGTGAAGAAAGATAGAATTTATAGGTGGAGGGAAGGTGAGTGGATTAGTGAATTTTAAGATGGGAATAAATGGGTTTAATGGGATAAGAAGAAGTGCTTGCTAGAGAGGTTATGGGAAGAGAAAAAGGTGAAGAAAATGGGGGTTTTAGGAACGTGGGAGAAGTTTCAAAGGTTTGGATCAGCCACAGGCCGGGTTTGGTCAACGAGTCAGTCAAAACTATTAAATGTACCTCATACCTATGCCTGTGCCTGACCTGCGGCCGCAGGAGGGCACCTGCGAACCGCAGTTCCCAGCGTAGGTGGCCTCTTTCTTCCCTAGTTTACTGGGATACACCTGCGATAGGCCTGCGTTTCGCGGGTCTGCACCTGCGTTTCGCGGGTCTGCACCTGCGTTTTGCAGGTCTCTCGCAAGTCATCTCCTCTTTTCCTGGAATTTGCCAAGTATGCTGTCCTAGCTTTGCGTCTGCCCTGCGTTTCATAGGTTGACACCTGTATTTTGCAGGTGAGGCACAGCGACTCTTTATTTTCTTCCAACTTTCTTATTCCTTCTTGCATCTAAACTGCTTCTTGTTCTTTAGCGCCCGCATTTCGCAGGTCTTAAGCAGCTTGTCCCCTATTTTTTCTTTCACTTGGTCTTTTATCCATTCATCCAACAAAACCAAAAAATTAAAAAAACACTTGCACTCAAAAAAAATTGGGTTGCCTCCCAAGAATCGCCTTATTTAATGTCATGGCTCAAAGAATTCATAACCAAGCATCACTCATCCAGAGGATCATCCTCCTCACCAACTTCATCCTCACAATCATTCCCTTGCTCTTCATCTTCATCAAGGACCGCCATCACCTTTCACTCATTAGGGTGTTGCATTGGTTGGCAAACCTTAAATGTGACTTCCTCACCACCAATTCTAAACTTCAACTCCCCTAGCTCTACATCCACTAATTCTCTATTTGTAGCCAACAATGTTCTCCTAATATTATGGGCACCTCAGCATCCATATCGCAATCCAACACGACAAAGTCAGCAGGAAGGATAAATTTATCAACCTGAACCAACACATTCTCAAGCACTCCTACGGGGCTCTTTATGGAGAGATCATCTTAACAGCCTCATTGTTGTAGGCTTTGAACTCCGCAAACTTAACTTTTTGAAAATCATAAGAGGTATTAAGTTAATACTCGCTCCAAGATCACATAACACTTTGTTGAACATGCAAAATCCAATAGTGCATGGAATAGTGAATGTCCCTGGGTGCTCTCTCTTAGGAGCAAGATTGCTGGCCATCACGACACTAAAATGGTGCGACACCTCCACTGTGCCTGCATCCATAATCTTCTTCTTTTTCAATTGCTCCTTCATGAATTTGGCATAGCCAAGCATTTGGAGCAATACATCCACAATCTTCTTCTTTTTCAATAGTTCTTTCATGAATTTGGCATGGCCAGGCATTTGGAGCAATGCATCCACAAGCGGCATAGTATATTTATGGACAACTTACTAAACATGTCAATGAATTTTCGAAATAGGTTGTCCTCCTTTTTAGCCAACCGTTAAGGGTATGGGGGTGGAAGTCTAGGCTCTTGGTCTTTTGTATTGAGAGGCGCCTCGCCCTCTTTCTTAGCAGCAACATTCTCATAAGGAATATCTTCTCCTACCTCCTCTATTTCTTTCTCATTGTCAACACAAATTGGTGTTGTTGGCACTATATCACTCACTTCATTACTTGATTTAGGATCAACAACTTTTTTGGCCTTAACACCCGCATCAGCTACAACTTTTTCACTCCTCATGACAATAGTCATGCAATGATTATCCTTCTTTGGATTGGGTATAGTATCACTTGGAAGGGTTCCGTTCATCTGTGGGTTCATTTTGGTTAAGAGATGGGTCATTTGAGCCTCTAAATGCTTGATGGAGGCTGAATGGGAGCTCACAGTTTGGGCAAGGTTAGACACCTCCCATTTTAATTCCTTCACTCCACTATCGATCAACTCTACTCTTTTCAACACCTTAGCCAACATCTCCTCAATTTTAGAATTTCCAACATCACTTACCCCTGATTGCATTTGGACCGCATCTGCTTTGGGAGGAGATATGTATGGATTTGATTTTCTATGATATCCCTCATGATTTTACTCTTGGTTCCCCCCATCTATCATTTCTATCATTCCAACCTTGATTTTCACGACCTCTCCAACCTTGATTCTCATAACAAGGGCGCCAAGGGCCTTGGTTGACACCTTGGTATCCTTGACAAGAACCCACCATTTGACCCGCCATGTACTGGCGTTCTTCATCATATCTAGGAGGTGAAACATCTTCCTCATATTTACCATGCCCTTGGGTCCCTACAATATTCACACTCTAAGCTCAGGCCCCCACGACATGTTTACGCATTACCTCAAGGTGGGTCATCATCTTTGCCAAGGTTTCATCTCTTTCCTCATTGCGCCTTCTCATTTCAATGGTTACAAGGTTGGAAGCAGCATCACTTGGGGACAGCATGGTGACTTTAGGGTGCCATGCTCTATTTGTTTTTATCATATGATCAGAAGAGCTTTAGCCATTTTGAATGTTTGGTCATAAGTGTTATATCCTGAAAGTCCCTAAGATCATACTCGAGGGTTCAAGCGAAGAAATAGAAAAATGTTGTATGGTCCACAGGATGAGTCATCCAATGACTCGTAGGGAGACTTCATGAGTCATTAGGTGACTCGTGAAGTGAGAGGAGGATTGCAAAGGTTCATGGTCAAGGTGTGACCATGGGAGGCAGCCAAGAGTCATGATGTGACTCCACAACTCGTGGAGTTGGTCATGGTCTGGAGCGGAGTTGAAAATAGAGGGTTGGCCTATAGACTTCACGGGTTGATCACCATGAGTCGTCAGGTTCACCATGAGTCGTGGTGTCCCTCGTGGTGACTGGCAATGCGTAATTTTCCTGCATTTTAGTAAGGGTATTTTTGTAATTCCTAAGCCCCTAGGTCCTAAACTACATAATTTTAAGCTCAGTTAGGAGGCTTTTAAGAGTGCTTAACCTATTCTAAGCCTTCCCTATTCCATGCATGAAAGATTAAGGAGTTCATTGGAGATCAAGCTAGATGATTACTTTAGTTCTTCCTCAATTCACTTGGGTTTTCAAGGGGAGTTGTGAAATCAAGTACCCAGGTATGTAGAGTTATGAATGGGAGTATTCCTTCACTCTCATTCCCAAATCCTCTCCTAAATTCATGAAATTCAAGGTTGTTGAAACTATGGGGTTTTAACCCAATTTGTGAGATTCTCTAAGTATCCATTATGGGTAAATTCTATGCACGTTTCTAATGTTGATTTAATATCCATGGGTATGTTTTATAATAATTTCAATTACAAATTATGATTTCAAATTTTTTAAAATATGATGCCTAATTATGTAAGTTCATGAAGAGTTGAGATTATGATATATGTTTACAAGCATGATGAGATGTCAATGATAAAAGTATGATTTTGAATAACCCATGCCTATATTTATGATTTTTGACTATCAAGTCTATTTCAAAGCATGTTTAAGTTTGGGAAAGCCAATATGACCAAGTATGTTTCATGATTTACTTCAATTTCATGATATTACCTTACCACATGGTTTTGGAGTCTAGACTCCCACTTTTCATCTTGTGGTATGGTTTGATCTAAGGCTCCTCATGTTATGTTTTCAAATAATTCATGTACTGTTATGATTCAGCTTCATCGAAAGACGATGGTTCATCTTTGTTGAAAAACGAAGGAGAGCATATGCATATTTTTGGGAGTAGTGTCTAGCAGCTGAGTAGGCTAAGGGTTCAATTAACCCTGTGCCGCAGAACTATGTGCCAACATAGGTATATTCAGATTGTTGGGACCTCCCTTGTGAGCTTCTGATGAGTTGGTAATTTAACAACTCATTAGGCTCTTAAGCATGAGCTTTAGCTTAGTTTCAAGTCATTTAGATGGATTTTATGCCCTTTTTGCCTTTTTGTGTGCAGATATCTAATTTGTAGAAAAAAGCAATAAAAGGAGTGAAAAGAAGGGAATCAGGTGTAAATCGGCGCTTCACTGGAGAAGACCGGCGAAATGTCGGCCAAGAGCCGAAGATAACTATTTTGGGGAACTAAAGCATCTGGCGTTCATGTACATCAAGCGGTGACTCATCGGTTAAATCGCCTACCAATGCCTGAAAGTGTTGGATCACAGAGAAAGAACGGCGGAGCACGGTTGGAGACCAGCGAGTTGTCGAAGGATACTGGAATTCACTACAGGAGCATCCAATTATAGATGGTGGTTCACAAAATGCAACCAGTGAACCGCCGGTACTCTCGCAAGTACCAGAACTCCTGAAAAGGGACAAAGTGTCCAACACTAAAAAAGAGAGTTTTAGGTATCCTACTTTTGGATATATTCTAGAGAGAAGTACTATGTACCTATCAGATCTTAACTTTTGGCTTTTTGAGAACATTCTCTTTGTAGAAGAAGAAAGTAGAATTCTATTGGTGGAAATTGTAAAGGATTGTTTTTCTTTTTCTTCTTCTTCCTCTATAGCAAGG
>JACEIK010002371.1:9221-28237 GCA_018107945.1 Datura stramonium
ATGATTGTAGCACAAGATTAAATATAATTTATATTTGTTGGAATAAGTTTTAATGATAATTGATGATGATTTAAAATATGCTTGAAATATTGAACTTGGAAGTTGGTAGAATAACACTTGTTATTTACCAATCAACTATTAATTGGTTGAAACTGGAAGATTGACTGCTAACTGGTTGTTGATTTGTAGTGCCTTGATTAATTGCAGGAAAAGAAACAAAGAGCTAAAAGTCTACATGGATTTTAAAAGGAAAGAAATTCCTTTTAATAAGAAAAGAAATAAATCATGGGTTGAAAAGGAAAAGAAATATTTGGTAAGAGATTGTTGAAGTCAACAAAGATTCTATAAGGAACGAAATTCTTTTTCTAAGTAAAGAATTAAAGTGTGAGCTGAAAAAGAAAAAAGAATATTTGGAATCCTAGAAGAAGTCAACAAGATCTTTCAAAAAGGAAAAGAAGTCCAAAGTTTCTTTCTCCTAGTTGAAGATAAATTGAGGCATTCGGGTACTATAAATAAAGAGGCTACCACGTCCAGTTGGGGCATTCACTCACGAAATATTCTTTAGAAAAATCCATCATTCTTGGGCGTTCAATTGACATTCAAGTTGAAGAGAGTTGACCGGTGCTAGAGACAGTCCCCCAGTTCTGTTATGTTGTAGTCTAGGTCTAGTTGTCAATTTGTAGTGAATCAGTGGACTTGTTTTGTTTCAATTCTGTTTTCATTTAATTGTAACTGTGTTAAAGTTCATCTTGTTAAACTAAGGGTAGTTTATAAGGTTAGTAACTTTGTAAGGGATTAAAAGTAGGTCCTTGGATTGCAGGGGTTGCAATCCAAATTTGGCTCAGTGTCTAGTGGAGTTAAGTTGAAATCCTACTAGGGAGCAGGTCGTGGTTTTTACACCCATTCGAGCCTGGATGGTTTTCCACATAAAAATTCTTGTCCCTTGCTTTACTTTCTGCACCTTATTATTTTCTGCTTGAATTAGGTTACTACTAAAAGGAACAGAGTTCAAGTCTGTTCCCGTCACAAAAGATAATTCAAGAAAAGTTTTAATTTGTGAATATAAGTGTTAGACCCAATTCCCCCCTCCTCTCTTAGGTCTAATTTTGAAGTCATTGCAATAACAATTGGTATCAGATCAGGTTGCTCATTTATAGGTTAACCCCTTAGAGAAAGATCTGTCAAAATGACTTTCGAAATAACTATGCCAGAGGGACAATCTAGCATTCGACCTCCTCTCTTTAATGACCAATATTACAGTATTTAAAAAAATTGAATGAAAATTTATATGAAAGCTGAGGACTATCAACTCTGGCTAATCACCCTGAAGAGACCTCTTGTTCCTACCAAGATAAAATCCGACGGAACAAAGGTGCCAAAGACTAAAGATTAATTTGATGTTGATGATTTCAGAATGATGGAGAAGAATACTAAGGCTATAAAAATACTCTACTTTGGATTGGGCATTAATGAATACAACTGTTATACCCCGGGAACCCAAGGATCAAACTTGGGTGTCAAAACGGTAAAAACTAAAATTTCACATCAGATCACAGGACGAATCCTGAGGAGGCTCGTGAGGATTTCGTGGGGTGACTCGTGGTCCAGCAGGGTTGGCAGGATTTGCAGAGGAGACCACGAGCATGACCACAAGTCGTGGCTAGGCCTCACGACTCGTGATGTACCCGTGTCCTAGACTGGATGCTGGGCTAGGATTTTGGGCAGTGTTGACCACGGATGGTGACCACGAGTCATGGTCACCCACCACGATTCATGGTGTCCTCTATGGGGTCCCAGGGTGAAATTTTGGGTAGTGTACCTCACGACTCAAGCCACGAGTCGTGACCCCTCATGATGAGTCGTTGGGTCCCCCCTTGGGACCCCCTGACAGTTATTTTCTGCGAATTAGTAAGGGATTTTAAGGCCTAAACTACAACGTTTTGGGTTATGAATAGGGAAATTTAAAGGGGTTAAGTTCAGTTTTCACTTCATTCATTCATGCATGCAAGGTAGGGGAATTAGGAGAGTGATTCAAGCTTAGAATTCATCAATTCATTACAATTTCTTCTTGGATTCTCAAGAGAGGTTAAGAACTAGTTATTCCCAAGTATGTAAGGTTCTCAATGGGTGGTTTCTTCCACACCCATGCCCTTCCTCTTCGATTTTGTTAAAGGTTCAATAAAAACTCATGGGGTTTTGAAATTGATTTAATTAAACTTCTAATGGTTGATAATGGACTTTATGATTTTTGAATTCAATTATAATTTATGGGTTTTGATCAACTTTTGTATTTTAAACTAATTAGATATTATTGATTTGAATTTCCATATATTCAAGCCTAATTATGCATGCCCCATGATGAATCGATTTATAATCTACTCTCCCATTGATGATATGTACAAGCCCAGTATGAATTATGATTTAAATTATGAATTTATTATGTACCCATTATGAATTCAAGCTATATGCATGATCTCCAAGTATGTATGAACCTCATGAATCATGAATTATGTTTTGGCCGACTTACAGGCCTCATTTTATGGATAGTTCACGTATGTACAAGTATATTTATGATTATCATGATTTATCTAGCCTGTGAACTCATGTATGTTATACTATGAGCACTATATATGTTTTGGGAGTAGTATCGAACACCGAGTAGGGTCGGGGCCTAGGTTCTGCCCCGAGCCTCATAAGCTACATGCCACAGTAAGTATGTTGGGACCTCCTACGGGACTGTCCCCGGCCCAAATGACTCTTTTCATGGTAATGTAACACTTTCATGGTTCGACCCTTAGCACGGTACGGACACCCTCGCGACTAGGGTTACAAGTCGGGCTTCATGTGTGCTTGTATGAGGTTTGTCGGTTAAGAGAATCTCCCACTGTTCCTCATAATTTATGCACGTTTACAATTATGTATATGGAATCAAGTCATGTTAAACAAGGCTTTTCTCTTATGATTATGATTACGAATGCATTACAAATGTTTTGAAAATCTTGAGCCTTATGTTATGGTACGATATTTATGATATGAGCATGATGTCTCACTCTTATGATCATTTAAGAGATTTCTGTATTTTAAGTGTCCATTTTACTTACCTTGTATACTCAGTATATTCTAAGTACTGACCAAATATTTTCTATATTGTATCATTTCATGATACAAGACCCGGTTCTCATGCTCACCCTTCTCAGTAGTGCTCCCGAGATAGTTATCAGCTTATTTGTTGAGTCCTCATATTCCGAGGGCCATATGTTCAGACTCTATGCTTTTCCTTGAATTTATGTTTTGTTGGGTTAGTTGGGAAACTGTCCCATCAACCCGTTTTTCATGATTAGAGGCTTTTCAGACTATAAGTTGTATTCAGTTGTTATGTATGGATCATGTATTGTCTTTTCTTTGTTGTTATGGAATGTTTACATTTTCTTATGCTAAGTCTTCCGATTATGTGATTGAATTAGATGTACTCTCATGCCATGGGTTGTCTTGGGGTCTCTCGGGGCTCCTGTACCGTGTCTACAATCCGGGTGTACATTCGGGTCGTGACAAACTTGGTATCAGAACCATAGGTTTGAAGTGTCCTAGGGGGTCTGAAAGCCGCGTTAAGTAGAGTGTTTTTCATGGGTGTGAAGCGCGCCACACTTATGACGAAGAGGCTACTAGACGTTTAAGAAATGTTTCTTTTTTTAATGATCTATGTCGTGCAATGAAAAGTCCTCAACCCTTCTAATTTGTGCTATTCACGTTTGCAGCATTATGCCTCCACGCCGAGTGAACCCAGAAGAAATGGTAACAGTTATGATCATGAGGGTGCAAATGGTGAGGAGCATCCGCCAGCCCCACCCGTTTGTAAGGAGCACGCATCAGAGCCGGCTGCCCAGGTTCAGAATCAGACAGTGGCGCATTACCCTCAGAATGGGAATGCGGCGACATCCAGGGTGAGGGATTTTTTTAGAATGAAACCTCCTGAGTTCACGGGGTCGAAGGTGGACAAGGACCCCCACGATTTCATTGAGGAGGCCCTGAAGATCACCCAGATTATGGGGGTGAACAATGGAGAGTGTGTTGACTTGACCTCCTATCAGCTAAAGGGGGTGGCTCACATATGGTTTAAGCAATGGAGAGATACCAGGGCAGTGGGTGCAGGCCCGATAGGTTGGGAGGATTTCCACAGGGCATTTATGGATCGGTTCTTCCCTCGGGAGATGAGGGAGCTCAAGGCGGCCGAGTTCATTAATTTAAAGCAGGGTAACATGTATGTGAAGGAGTATGCATTAAAGTTCATCCAATTATCCAAGTATGCTCAAGAGTTAGTGGCGGATCAGAGGGCTCGGGTGAGCTGTTTTGTGCATAGGGTGGCGGATTACTTGGAGAAGGATTGCAGGATCGCCATGTTTCATCGGGATATTGACTTTCTCCGTATTGTATTGCATGCAAAACAGATGGAGTCGGTCTACCGGAGGCAGAGGGAGTCCAAGAGGGCCAGGACCAACAACTATGGGGTTTCTCAGGTCAGGTCAGGGGGTGGACAACACCAGTAGTCCCAGCACAGGTCTATCTCTCAGGCCCATCATCGGCTAGCACACCATCTAGGTTCAGAAGAGATAAAAGGAGCAGGGTTTCAGGCTCGAGGGATCATGGTAGCATGCAGATGGAGCGCACTTTTCCAACCTATGCAAAGTGCGGCAAGAATCATAGCAGGAGGTGCTTAGTTGGCTCAGATGTGTGTTTCAGGTGTGGCAAACCCGGGCACAGACTTAGGGATTGCCCCTTAGCCAGGTTAGGAGTCGGTGGGGCCCGTGTGACGGCAGCCAATTCTGCCGCTCCAGCAGCACGTCCCCCTCAGCAGGGTGCCTCTACTAGTTCAGCAGGTAGTCAGCACCAAAATAAGTTTTTATGCTCTAGTACCCCGCCAGGAGCAGGAGGCTTCGCCAGATGTGGTCATTGGTATGTTACAAGTCTTCCATATTAATGCTTATTCCTTGTTAGATCCAGGAGCCACTTTATCTTTGGTGACTCCCTATATTGCTGGTAGTTTTGGGGTTAGCCTTGAAATCCTGTCAGAACCGTTCTCAGTCTCTACTCCAGTCGATGATTCAGTGGTAGCTAGGCGAGTGTATAGAGGTTGCCCCATTACAGTATTGCATAAGGTCACCGCCGCAAACTTAGTAGAGTTAACTTTGATTGAATTTGACATAATTTTGGGTATGGATTGGTTGTTTGCATGTTATTTTTCGATAAATTGTAGGACCCGTGCGGTGGAATTTCAATTTTTGGGCGAGTCACTTTTAGAGTGGAGGGGTAATTCAGCTGTACCAACCAGTCGATTTATTTCATATCTTAAGGCTAGGAAAATAATTTCTAAGGGTTGCATGTATCACCTAGGTAGGGTTAAGGATGTCGAATTCGAGACCCCGGCTATCCGGTCAGTCCCGGTAGTGTGTCATCTGGAGGTCTTTCCGGAGGATTTGCCAGGTGTTCCTCCTGAGAGGGAGATTGATTTAGGCATTGATCTCTTAGCCGATACGCAACCTATCTCTATTCCTCCGTACATGATGGCCCCAACCGAGCGAAAAGAGTTGAATGATTAGTTGAAGGACTTGTTGGATAAGGGCTTCATTAGACCGAGCAAGTCTCCATGTGGCTCACCGGTTCTCTTTGTCTGAAAGAAGGATGGATCCCTTTGCATGTGTATTTGATTACCGATAATTACACAATGTCACCGTTAAGAATAGGTACCCCTTACTTAGGATCGATGACTTGTTTGAACAGCTTCAGGGTGCCAGATGTTTCTCAAAGATAGATCTCAGGTACGAGTATCACCATCTCAGGGTTCGGGAGAGTGACATTTTGAAAACAGCTTTCAGGACTCGATATGGTCACTATGAATTTGTTGTTATGTCTTTTGGACTAACCAATGCCCCTGCAACTTTCATGGACTTGATGAACAGGATGTTCAAGAAATATCTAGACATGTTCGTGATCGTGTTAATCAATGATATCCTTATATACTCCCGAAGCGAGAAGCATGCCGCTCATTTGAGAATAGTGTTTCTCTCAAGGATCATCAGTTGTATGCAAAGTTCAGTAAGTGTGAGTTTTGATTGGACTTGATTACATTTTTGGGCCATGTGGTATCGAGTGAGGGCATAAAGGTAGATTCTCAGAAAATTGAGGCGGTGAAGGATTGGCCCAAACCGGTGAATCCTTCAAAAATTCAGAGTTTCTTAGGCCTAGCAGGTTACTACCGGAGATTTTTTGAGGGATTTTCATCAATTGCAACACCATTGACCAGGTTGACTCAGAAAAAGGTAAAGTTCCAATGGTCTAAGGCTTGTGAGAAGAGCTTCTAAGAGTTGAAGACTCGACTCACTTTAGCACTAGTGTTGACCCTACCCGAGGGTACTAATGGTTTTGTAGTATATTGTGATGCATCGAGAATCGGACTTGGGTGTGTGTTGATGCAGCATGGGAAAGTGATAGCCCGTGCCTCAAGACAGTTGAAAGTCCATGAGAAGAATTACCTGACCCATGATCTTGAGTTGGCCGCGGTGGTGTTTGCATTGAAGATATGGCGGCACTACTTGTAAGGGGTCCACGTGAATGTATTTACGGATCACAAGAGCTTTCAATATGTGTTTACGTAGAAAGATCTCAATCTTAGACAAATGAGGTGGTTGGAACTACTTAAGGACTACGACATGAGTTTCCTTTACCACCCGGGTAAGGCTAATGTGGTAACGGACGCGCTTAGTAGACTCTCTATGGAGAGTGTGTCCCACGTGGATGGGGGAAAGAAAGAGTTGGTGAAAGATGTCCATCGACTTGCAAGATTGGGAGTTAGATTGGTCAACTCGACTGATGGCGACGTTGTTGTGCAAAACGGATCAGAATCGTTCTTGGTGACAGATGTGAAGGCCAGACAAGATGAGGATCCGATTTTAGTAAAGCTGAAGGAAGTCGTTGGAAGTCAGAAGGTGGAGGTCTTCTCTCAAGGGGGAGATGGTGTGCTGCGGTACCAAGGCCGTCTATGTGTTCTAGATGTGGATAATATGAGGGATCGGATATTGCATGAGGCACATAGATCCAGGTATTCTATCCATCCGGATGCCACCAAGATGTATCATGATTTGCGGGAAATATATTGGTAGAACGACATGAAGAAGGATATTGCAGAATTCGTACCCAAGTGCCCGATCTGCCAGCAAGTGAAAGTTGGGCATCAAAGGCCGGGAGGGTACTTCAGGATATTAGTATTCCCACTTGGAAGTGGGAAGAGATTAATATGAATTTCATTACAGGCCTACCTCATACTCGCCGACACTATGATTCTATTTGGGTGGTGGTAGATAGGTTGACCAAGGCTGCCCACTTCTTACCGGTCAAAACCACATATTTAGCAGATGATTATGCCAAATTGTATATTCGGGAGTTGGTTCGACTTCATGGAGTGCCCTTTTCTATTATCTCTGACCGAGGTACTTAGTTTACCTCTCAGTTTTAGCGGTCTTTCCAAAAAAGGTTTGGAATTCAAGTTAAGCTCAGCACAGCATTCCATCCGCAAACAGATGATCAGGCGAAGTGGACAATTCAAAATCTCGAGGACATGTTGAGAGCTTGTGTGATGGACTTTAAAGGTAGTTGGGATGATCACTTGCCCTTGATCGAGTTCGCTTATAATAACAGTTATTTCTCCAACATCTAAATGGCACCGTTCGAGGCTCTTTACGGGCGGAGGTGTAGATCGCCCATCAGATGGTTTGAGGTTGGTGAGGCAACTATGATAGGACCTGATTCGGTTCATGAGTCCATGGTGAAAGTTCAAATGATAAGGTACAGGCTGAAAACCACTCAGAGTCGTCAAAAGTCATATGCGGATGTGAGAAGAAGAGATTTGGAGTTTGAGGTATACGATTGGATATTTCTAAAGGTATCCTCCATGAAAGGAGTCATGTGGTTCGAAAAGAAAGGAAAACTCAGCCCCCGCTATATTGGTCCCTACCGGATTATGAGAAGAGTTGGTAAGGTAGCGTATGAGTTGGACCTGCCCTCAGAGTTATCTTCTGTGTATCCCGTGTTTCATGTGTCACTTTTGAAGAAATGCTTGGGAGATCCAGCTCTAGTAGTCTCGGTAGACAGCGTCGGTGTAAAAGGTAGCCTCAGCTATGAAGAAGTTCCTATGGAAATATTAGACCGTAAATTTCAAAGACTAAAGAACAAAGAAGTACCTTCAGTTAAAGTACTATGGAGAAATCATCATGTTGAAGGAGCTACATGGGAAGCCAAAGCGGATATGATGGCTAGATACCCGCATTTATTCTCTACCGGCTCAGTTTTAGTTTGAGGTATCAGTTTTTCCCTAAATCTCTAATCAGTTTCCATGTTCAGTTCATGTGCGTAAGTTTGATTTATGTTATGATAGATGTATGTAATATCTGAATTCAATTCAGCTATGTAATTCTTTTTGGAGGTAGTTATTCCGTAAATTTTTGGTTTAAATGATCAGTATTTGCATATGATGAATGTTTGATTCTGAGTTTCTATGTGTTTCTAACATTCGAGGATGAATGTTCCTAAGAGGGAGATATTGTGATACCCCGGGAATCCAAGGATCAGACCCGGGAGTCAAAACGGTGAAAAACTGAAATTTCACACTAGGTCACATGACGAACCCTGAGGAGGCTCGTGAGGAGTGTCGTGACATGACTCCTGGTCCAAAAGGGCTGGCAGGATTTACAGAGGAGACCACGGGCATGACCACGAGTCGTGGCCAGGCCTCACGACTCGTGAAGCCACCTGTGGCCTAGACTGGATGTTGGGCTAGGATTTTGGGCAGTGTTGACCATGGATGGTGACCACTAGTCGTGGTCACCCACCACGATTTGTGGTGTCCTCCTTGGGGTCCCAGGTGAAATTTTGGGCACTGTACCTCACAACTCAGGCCACGAGTCGTGGCCCCTCATGACGAGTCGTTGGGTCCCTCGTTGGGACCCCCTGGTAGTTATTTTCTGTGAATTAGTAAGGGATTTTTAGTAAATTCCTAATATCCTAAGGCCTAAACAATGACATTTTGGGTTATGAATAGGGAAATTTAAAGGGGTTCAAGTTCTGTTTTCACTTCATTCATTCATGCATGCAAGGTAGGGGAATTGGGAGAGTGATTCAAGCTTAGAACTCATCAATTCATTGCAGTTTCTTCTTGGATTCTCAAGAGAGGTTAAGAACTAGTTACTCCCAAGTATGTAAGGTTCTCAATGGGTGGTTTCTTCCACACCTATGCCCTTCCTCTTCGATTTTGTTAAAGGTTCAATAAAAACTCATGGGGTCTTGAAATTGATTTAATTAAACTTCTAATGGTTGATAATGGGCTTTATGACTTTTGAATCCAATTATAATCTATAGGTTTTGATCAACTTTTGTAGTTTAAACTAATTATAATATTTTTGATTTGGATTTTCATGTATTTAAGCCTAATTATGCATGCCCCATGATGAATCGATTTATGATCTATTCTCCCATTAATGATATGTATAAGCCCAGTATGAACTATGATTTAAATTATGAATTTATTATGTACCCATTATGATTTTTATGAAATTCAAGCTATATGCATGATCTCCAAGTATGTATGAACCTCATGAATCATGAATTATGTTTTGGCCGACTTACAAGCCTCATTTTATGGCTAGTTCACGTATGTACAATTATATTTATGATTATCACGATTTAACTAGCCTATGAACTCATGTATGTTATACTATGAGCACTATATATGTTTTGGGAGCAGTATCGAACACCGAGTAGGTTCGGGGCCTAGGTTCTGCCACGGACCTCATAAGCTACGTGCCACCTTAGGTATGTTAGGACCTCATATGGGACTGTCCGCGATCCAAATGAACCTTTTCATGGTGACATCGCACATTGTTCGACCCTTGGCAAGGTACAGACACCCTCGCGACTAGGGTTACAAGTCGGGCTTCATGTGTGCTCATATGAGGTATGTCGGTTAAGAGAATCTCCCACTGTTTCTCATGATTTATGCATGTTTATAATTATGTATATGGGCTCAAGTCATGTTAAACAAGGCTTTTCTCTTATGATTATGATTACGATTGCATTACAAATATTTTGAAAACCTTGAGCCTTATGTTATGGTACGATATTTATGATATGAGCATGATGTCCCACTCTTATGATCATTTATGAGATTTCTATATTTTAAGTGTCCGTTTTACTTATCTTTCATACTCAGTATATTCCAAGTACTGACCACATACTTTCTATGTTGTATCGTTTCATGATACAAGATCGGTTCTCAGGCTCACCCTACTCAGTAGTGCTCCTGAGATAGTTATGAGCTTATTTGGTGAGTCCTCATGTTCCGAGGGTCATATGTTTAGACTCTATGCTTTTCCTTCAGTTTCTATTTTGTTGGGTTAGTTGGGGAATTGTCCCATCAACCCGTCTTTCATGATTAGCGGTTTTTCAGACTACAAGTTGTATTCAGTCGTTATGTATGGATCATGTATTGTCTTTTCTTCGTTGTTATGGCATGTTTACATTTTCTTATGTTAAGTCTTTCGCTTATGTGATTGAATTAGATGTACGCTCATGCCATGGGTTGGCTTGGGGTATCTCGGGGCTCCTTGTCCCGTGTCTACGATCCGGGTGTACGTTCGGGTCTTGACAACAACTGTATCTCTGGATGCTCCAGTGCAAAGGAGATTTGAGACTCTCACTCTGGATCATGAAGGTACAAATCAGGTAAAATCCAGAATTGACATGCTTATAAGAAAGTATGAACTCTTTGCCATGGGCGAAAATGAGTTAGTCAAGGATATGTTTACCTGTTTCACGCGCATCACAAACAACCTCAATCTCTTGGGAAGGAATTTACAACTGAAGAAAAGGTTAGAAAAATTCTGAGAATCCTTCCTGCCTCTTGGGAACCTAAAGTTACTGCCATCGAAGAAGCAAAACAAATGAGCACAATGCAAATGGATGAGCTCATTAGAAATTTGCAAACATACGAACTTAAAAAGAGTGACAAAGTGACTGAGGAATCCAAGAAGGAACGCAATTTCAGCCTAAAAGCTGAATCAGAATCTGATGATGAAGAGATGGAAATATCTGTTTGAAGGTTCAAAAAGTTCTTCATAAAGGGAAATTAAAAAAGAAGGAGTCACGCAATAAAGGCAAGGCCTATGAGAAGGGACAGTTTCAGAGGTGTTTCAAGTGTGATAAAATGGATCATTTGATAAAGGAGTGTCCCATCTTAAAGGAAGAGCAAAGAAAAATCTCAGAAAGGCAGCAGAAACTGGCCTCTAAAGCCTTCAAGAAAGCCATGAAAGCCACTTGGGGTGAAACTTTCGATGAGAAATCAGAAGGAGAAGATGGTGATAATGACAATCTGGACCTCATGGATAAAAGTGACACAGACTCAGATAGTGATTCATTCGAGGTAAGTTTAACTGATTTAAAAACTCAAGTTCATAATTTATCAAAAAGAAAAGTAGTTAAATTGTTACTTTCCTTGATGGATGAATGTCAGCAAATGAGTGTTGAAAAAAATGAAGTGTCAAAACTTTTCTCTAATATGAAATCTAATTACAAATTTTTAAAAAGAGAGAAAATTGAATCTAAAAACGCTATCAAAACACTCAATGCTGAAATTAGCAAATTAGAGGAGACTATCTCTATTTACAAAACTGAAAACAGTAAGTTGATGGAAACAGTCTCATCTCTAAAAGCTGAATTAAATACCATCAAGGAAAGAAAAACATCAAGCAGTGAAGTTAGTAACAATGATCAAGGTTTTCATGAAGCCGAAATTACTTTCTTGAAAAAGGAATTGTGCAAAGAGAAAAATAAAATTTTCGAGCTTCAAGTAGCTTTGAATCAAGCAAATTATGACATTGCTTTGATGAAAAAATGGAACAAGTCTTCTGAAGCTTTAACTTGGCTAAATGAGCATTACAATAGAGCTCGAACTCGTCTTGGCTACAAGAACAAACCTGTCAAATGGGATCAAAAAAGAAAATATATTGGTTTGGCAGAATATAAACTTTGTAGCCATTGTGGACATACCGAACATGTTAGATATGAATGTTTAGCCAGGATAAAACCTCTTGAAAAAAATAGAAACACTGTTAGATAGATTAGAAAAGATTTGATTTCTCAAGTTTTCAAAAGAAAGGGAACCAAACTGGTGTAGGTTCCCAAATCTAACCCTTGATTGTAAGTGTAGGCTGAAGTGAGAAGGAACAACAAAAAAATGGTATCTTGACAGCAGTTGTTCTAGGCACATGACAGGTAACAAAAACTTTTTCTCTCACTAACAACCTTTAATGGAGGAACTGTCTCCTTTGGTGAAGGAAAGAAAGGCACAGTTGTGGAAATAGGTAAGATCGATTTACAAGAAAATGAAGATGAACAACATGAAATCGGCCTTGTTCCATCTTCAACCAAACAGGTAAGTACTCAATCTCTGAATGAAGGAACGCTCTTGGAAACAAACTCTTGAACGTTCCCTCAAAACCAAGGCAGAAACTAGAAAATTTAGGGGAACAATCCCTGAGACAGTGGTAAGTTCAGAATAAGGAACAGAGGAAGGAACATCATTTAACCCTGTTCCAGAAACAGAAAATGACAATCCACAAGAATTAATTTTAAGGACCTGGAAGCACCAAGTTCGCATCCCCTTGATCTTAATAAGGGAATTAAAACCAGGGCCTCCATGAGAAAATTTTATACTTATTCAGTCTTCTTATCTTATACTGAGCCTAAAAATTATCGTGAAGCCTTGCAGAATTCAGATTGGGTAATGTCTATGCAAGAGTTGCTCAACCAGTTCGAAAGGAGAAAGGGAATAGTAACCAAGAACAAAGCCCGTCTGGTGGTCCAGGGCTATAACCAAGAAGAAGGCATCAATTATGAAGAAACCTTTGCACCAGTCACAAGGATGGAGGCAATAAGAATGCTAATATTTTTTATTGCTCTTATATCTATGCAATTTTATAAAACTAAGAATCAAATTGCTGATATTTTCACTAAAGCTCTTGGTAGAGAATAACTTGAGAGAATTAGAATGGAGATTGTGTTAATCAAGATTAACTCAACATCTTATTCATAATCTTCCTTCCTTTGGCAAAAAAAAGGGCTTTTCCAAACGATGGATGGATGACGACCGTCTTGATGGATCATTTTTCGTCACTGCTGCATTGTTTTTAATTTTGTTCATTTTTACTGTGTTCCCTCTAATTCTATAGGACTTAATGGGCTACACTTACTTATGGAAGGGAATGCAGTCAGGTATAACTCAGAGTCATATTCACTTACTACTACTGTTCATGACGTCGGTGCCTTGTCACTTCATTATGTCAGAAGTCCACATCAAGTCACTGCTTTTATGCCATTTAATTCTCTCGATTCTCTTTTCCCTCGTTCATACACTGACTTTTCGTTCCCTCTCTGTCCTCTTATCTACCTCTCCACCCTTCCACTAAATATAGTCTGAGCCCTCTAACTCTTCACATTTTTTTCTCACAGATATGAAAACTACAACCGAGAATAGCCCCATCAACAAAACCTCACCAAATTCCACCATTACACCTGTGTCAAAACCCTCACCAAACCCTACCATGGAAACTACCACTACCCAACACCCTTTGATACTCCCACCAGTCGATATTCCCTTCTCTATACCATAAAACTCCACCAAACCCATGGGGGAACAGGGCTCTATTTCACCGACAGCTTCTATGGTAACTGCTCCAAGCTCCCTTGTTTCTTCAAATTCGTCAGTTGACAGCCCTGCATTTGCTTCCTCTCCCCGGGTGGATTTGGCGAACGTCATTACTGATATTAGGGGTAGATACTCATTCTTTGAGCTGTGTTACAAGTAGAATTAACGGTATAATGGTTGTTTTTTATCCTCACTCACTGAGTAGAGTTCTGGGAATCAAATGTGAAGGGTTCTCCTCTTGTCAAAGGAATAAATGGCCAGATCTTCCCTCCCCACTTAAACCCTTAGAGATTGTTCAAAGTATTCTGGAAACCCTTCCAGAGTGTCTGATACTAAGGTTTATAAGCACTCCATGTATGATTATCATAAGAACTTATTTGCCTTTGTAATTAAAAATATTGTGCCTCATCAAGAAAGGCGTGATGTTGCATCTTATCTTGACCTTACTATCATGGAGTTGTTGGATCGGGAATTGTTATTAGACTTTCTAGGTTGATTATCTCGTATTTGGTTAAAATTGTCACTGACATCAAGCAAAATCATGCACTTCCCTATGGCTTCCTGCTGACTAAGGTGTTTGCTAAGCTGCAAGTTCGGCTTACTTCTTTGGAGTACTATTCTGTTTATGATGCATTGGATTATTATGAAAATCGTGGTTCATGTCAGGAGAAAGATTTGAAGGATCTTGATGTTGGGTGCTCTTCTAAATCAAACAAGTTGACTTCTCAAGATAAGTTGATTGATGAAATTAGATTACTTTGCAAGGATAATGCGGATCTTAGGGCTAAACTGACTCATTTTGAGGAATTGGCTTCTGCTCGACACGAAGAACTGCTGTAATTTCTTAAGACCCTATCCCCATTGCCTAATCCCTCCCCTGTTGCTCCTTTCAGTGTTCCACCCTTTGACCCTGCTCCTTAGTTGTTGATCCATCTGTGTCATGAGCTGTTTTAGTTTTTGCATATGCTCTGGGTATTCTTGTATGTTATCCCTTTTTGTTGGTCTTATTTTGTCTATGTTGTTATTAGTTGGGTTCATGGTATCAATGGAATATTAGTTGTCCAGTCTTAGTTTTCTTATTATTTATTTTCTTTACTGCCCCGTTCTTTTTCGCTGATGCCAAAAGGGGGAAGGTTATGCTTGAGTGTTGATTTTGCTTAATTGTTGATTAACTGGTAAGTGTACATGCATTCAAGCATATTTTTATTTGTCATCATTAAAAAGGAAAAATTTGTTGGAATAAGTTTTAATGATAATTGATGATGATTTAAAATATACTTGAAACATTAAACTTGGAAGTTGGTAGAATAACACTTGTTATTTACCAATCGGCTATTAATTGGTTGAAATTGGAAGATTGGCTACTAAATGGTTTTCGATTTGTACTGCCTTAATTAATTGCAGGAAAAGAAACAAAGAGCTAAAAGTCTACATGGATTCTACAAGGAAAGAAATTCCTTTTAATAAGGAAAGAAATAAATCATGTGCTGAAAAGGAAAGTAAATATTTGGTAAGAGATTGTTGAAGTCAACAAGGGTTCTACAAGGAAAGAAATTCTTTTTCTAAGGAAAGAATTAAAGTGTGGGTTGAAAAAGAAAAAGAAATAGAAATATTTGGAATCCTAGAAGGAGTCAATAAGATCTTTCAAAAAGAAAAAGGAGTCCAAAGTTTCTTTCTTCTAGTTGAAGACAAATTGGGGCATTCGGGTACTATAAATAAAGAGGCTACCACGTCCAGTTGGGGTATTCACTCACGAAATACTCTTCAGCAAAATCCATTATTCTTGGGCGTTCAATTGGCATTCAAGTTGAAGAGAGTTGACCGGTGCTAGAGATAGTCCCCTAGTTCTGTTCTGTTGCAATTTAGGTCTAGGTGTCAATTTGTAGTGAATCAGTGGACTTGTTTTGTTCAATTATGTTTTCATTCAATTATAACTGTGTAAAGTTCATCTTGTTAAACTAAGGGTAGTTTATATAGGTTAGGAACTTTGTAAGGGCTTAAGGGTAGGTCCTTGGATTGCAAGGGTTGCAATCTGAATTTGGCTCGGTGTTAGTGGAGTTAGGTTGAAATCCTACTAGGGAGAGGTCGTGATTTTTACACCCATAGGCTGGGTGGTTTTTCACGTAAAAATTCTTGTCTCTTGCTTTACTTTCTGCACTTTATTATTTTGTGCTTGAATTAGGTTACTGCTAAAAGGAACAAAGTTCAAGTCTGTTTCATTCACAAAAGATAATTCAAGAAAAGTTTTAATTTGTGAATATAAGTGTTAGACCTAATTCACCCCCCTCCCCCTCCTAGGTCTAATTCTGAAGTCATTACAATAACAACCTAGACTATGGGAATGATATAATTCAAACTTCTTGTGCTAGTACATTTAGTATGTATTGAACGGACCAAGTAGAAATAAGTATTTTATCTGAATTAATAAAATAAATTCTCTAGATCATTAAATGTACTTATACTCTTAATCTTGATATAATTATTACGATCAATGTAATTTGTTTGGTTTTGATCTATCAAAGGGTGAAATTCGATCTTTTGTGAGTTAAAATGTTCCCGATAGGTTGGACGATGACAAATGACATTTGTGAAATAATAATTAGTTGATAGAATCCATGTCTTGGCCTTTAGATTGATGATACCCCTTTATGATTGCTTATAAGTTTTCACGTGAAAACCCTGCAGGTGGATTTAGTATATGTCACATGAAATAAGTTAAGCGTCTGAATAATTGATTAAATTAATCAATGAATTGAATAATCAGAAATTTAATTCGATTGATTGGTATCTGTAATCTTAACATGGGAAGTTAAATAAGATTTAATGAACGATTTTGAATTATACCGAGGAGTGCAATTACAGATTTTTGGTGGAATAATTTATAATTTATTATGGTAGGTTAATTCATTCATTTTGTGAATTAATACCATAATTGGAAGCCTCACTAATTAAATATGTGGTCTTTGTTATGCCTGATTAATTAATGAACTTGAAAATGAAGAGATCAATTTTCTAGAAGAAGTAAAATCCTATAAGTTGGTTAAAAATAAACTGGTCTTCTAGAAGGAAAGTTTGATTATTACTTGGAGAGAAAGATTCTTATACGTTTTGGGACTAAGGTTTTATACCCTAAAACGTGGTTATAAATAGGATTCTCTTCCTCCATGAAAGATGATGGAAAACTTTTGACCTTTCTGAGAAGCAGTACTTGCCACACAAGTATTCCCTACTCAGAGATTTTTGAGGCTATAGCAGAAGATTGCAGACATGGAGAACGCATTGGACGATTTATGCAATAGCTTCAAGAGGAGTGATTCGTGGTCACGCTTCAAGAAATAAGTATCGATTTTATGTTTGAATAAAATTTGTATTTATTTGTTGTATATATTACATGCAAGTTTGATCCTGAATTGTTGCTTTCGCTGGATATGCCTGTAATCCAACACTCAGATTATAGTAACTTTATTTTTACAAAGTACTAATTATAAGTTTGAAATATACAATTTAAATCTAAGGACATAAAATTCTGAAATTCGAATTAGGGAACTCAAACTAAAGGACACAATTTTATGAACGTATGCGTTGTTTTAGTCACCAAATCGTATGAAAATTACTATATCAAATTGGTCATTATTACTGTTAGTTCTTTAATATTTTTTTAATTCTTCAATGGCCTCAAGTTGGAACCACAATAATTGAACTTCAGGACAGAAGCCTGAAGTCTGAACTTTGAACTTCGGGACATGTTATCCCTAAAATTTAAACTGAATGTAAGGGCACTAAAGCTGAAAATACTGAAGTTTAGACAAAAAAAAAATTGAACTTAAAAATACAGCTTCATGAAGTTTTGAACAGAAAAACCTGAAATTTAAGGACATAACATCACAAAGTTCTGAACAAAAAAAATTAAACTTAAGGACATAACATCCCGAAGTTTTGACTAAAAAACTGAACTGTACTATAATTCGAGGAAGCAAAGAAGAACATGTGACATTTCCNCATGTGACATTTCCATGGAAAAAAATATATATAAAAATAGCGTCCACTGTTATTTTTCTATCATATCTTTGAAAAATAATTTTTATCATGAAGTATTTTCAAATTTCTTAGGTCCTAAATCTAATGAATCAAATACTAATTACATTCTATGCCATGGATAATAGGTTGAGGTTTATGCAAATCCAATAAGCTGTAATGTTTACAACTAAAGCTAAACATACTTGCTGCACTTGGACATATATACTAAGCAAGCCACTTATATTTACTCCCAAGTAAACCTCCTTTAGATGACCAGAGCCAATTCCCTTCCTAATCCAGCCTGTTGATATTTAATCCCATGTGAACCCTAAGGGTTCCTTTGATTTGGAGACAAGTTATGCAATAATTAATAAAACTTGAAAGAATAACAAATAAATAAGTAAGAAATTTAATTATTTTATAGTGATTTCAATTTATTAAAACAACTCATATATAAAATCAGAGGATATCGGGACGGAGTTAAAAGAGCAAGTAAGTTCAATCTGTTCAAAATAGGGCGTCAACAGAATACCGACTTTGCTTGGGACCCTTAAACATCTGGCTTAACCTTAGAAGATTTGGTTTAGGTTTAACATTTGGGGATGTTTGTTTATTTCCTTCCTGCTAATCGCTTTTTCATGTATATGTATATATATATGTATGTATATATGTGTGTGTGTGTGTATTAGAATTATAGTAATGTATGAATTAGTAATACATAAATTATGATGCAAATATAAATTTCTTGAATGCATGATTTGTTTTATCAAGAATGGACCTTAGACGCTTAGATGGTTTCAAAAATGCTCCTTTATATTCAGACAATTTTTTTTCCTGTTGGAAATTTTAGTAATGAGTAAGGCTGTCTAACAGGACAGGATACATTTTGGAGGACGGAACAGAATGATTCCTTAATGGCATAAGGGGGACCAGGACCTTAATGGGACAGGATTAGCGGATGAACCCCTCGCCGGTCCTATCCCACTAAAGGGACGGGATGGGATAGGTCGTGGGCATTAGTGGGATTTTTAAATTTCTTAAAATTTATATTAATTTAAATAATTAAACATTGAAAAATTATAAAATAAAAAAAATGATAGTATGATATAAGACTACACAAATTTAGTAAATGAACACAAAATTTTAAAAAACTTCATATGTAAATTAATACATTGCAAATTCAAAAACATACAAACGTGATTTTTAAATTTTAAGCGGGAGGAGAGGGGACAATTTTAGTGGAGCGGAATGA